>KN826019.1:0-11061 GCA_000827395.1 Paxillus rubicundulus Ve08.2h10
ACTGTTTTATAATTGGCATATCTCCACAGCCCCTGAAGTAAATCACATGACCCAGGGACCGATTTGTAGCCAGGAGTGACTACTACAATGCGCGTCACCAGAGCTAAGCGATATTCCCACGCCCTTTTGTGATATGGATATGCTTTGCACATTGCATTTAGGCCAAACATTGCAACGGTTTATGGAGTCACTGTATGTTGGACTGGACCTATGCACTCCAGTATTTTCTCATGGACAACTTTATATGGCTCTCTCCCAGTGTATCAATCCCAGATGTATTAAGGTTGGTTTTCCATGAGAATAGAATGGTACCAAGACAGTGAATGTAGTATATACTGAAGTACTTAGAGGTGCTCTCAATTGACAGATTGCATTTATTTATGATATACATGAACTTGAATTTGGGATGCAATGAGGAAACTTGAAGAGAATGAAAACAAAGACAATGAAAATAGGAGCAGGAGGCTGACAATTCAGAGAGGTAGAGGATGAGTTGGATGTCTTCTGTGGACCCAGCTTGCTGATAGATTATCAATTTTATTATCAAAAAGGGGGGTGAAGCCCCCCTCCTGCGGGTGCAGCTAGCTTTAACCCTGTTGTGACGACGTCACAACAGGTTATGGCTAGTTGGCATGAATGGTGTGATAAAACGGACATCGTCAGATTCACTCTGGCTGACCCGTGTGAACCAAAACAATCCATAATGCTGAATAGGGGCTTCAGATTTCTAAGGCGCAACTCATCAACGATCTCCCCAAGCGCTATCATCACCATTCAAACTACAATCTACCATGAATGTCCAGAATCCTACTGCAGAACGCGATTATGTCCCAATTTCTGATCATGGCCTGTGAGTATGGGTGTCTGTTGTTATCTACTAATATTTCACATTCTAGCCCAGCATCGGTAACTTGAGGACTGCTGCGCTTGTAAGTATGGTTCCCACATCCAGTGACAGAGTCTCTTACAACTTGACTAGATCAGCGTCGATGGCTCGGGTGAGTGCTCCCTTTGTACATCGGGACTCCGTAGCATCTTCGGATGCATGCAAGGGCAGTGGGAGGTGGTCACCGTCCAGCCCGTTCTTTGCTTTACTTTCGCACCCCAGACAGTCGCTGACTTGCCATGGTATATTTGCAGTTGAGAGTTACTGCATACCAAACTTCGACTCGCCTTCCGTATTCGCTCGTATCCTCGATAAACACAAGGTAAAGGGTACCACTTGGTTGGTGTGACCATTAACCCACATCCTGACAGGGCGGCCATTTCTGCATCACACCAACTGTTCCGTTCACCACGAAGCAGAACTATCTCCCGAGCTCCAACGTATTACAAACGAAGTACCATCTCCTGATTTTGGAGGGGTGACAACCGATTGACCAATTCAATGCCAGGTTCCTCAACGACAAAGGTGTCGTTAGTGTGACTGGTAAGGGGCTTGTTCCCCCGTAGGGATGCAATTCAACAACAAAATAGACTTCTTACCTCGTCAGGCGAATGGAGATTCGACTAGGCCAATGCTATTCTGGCTGATTCGGCGTGTGGAGGTATGCTTGGTGACGTCATTTTAGGGTCACGTTTTCCTCATTTCTACGTTGCAAGGTCATCCGTGGAAAAATTCCTCTGTTCGTCGAATGCGCGCCAGCTTTCAACTACGCTCGCGACAAACACACGACAGAGATCGTTCCGGACGAAAGCGTTGCATCGTGCAAACAGGATAAAGTTCTCTTCAAGTCAGATGGCCTCAATCTCGACTTGCGTTATGTGGCCGAAAGCACCCTCGAGAATGTGTCCACGCCAGAGGTCCAGTTGAACTTGCTTGATCTCTCGGCGAGGGGCCACCTTGGTCCGGCGGCATCTTGTGGGCTGTCGCTCGTGGAAGGCCAACATGTGACATTTGTCTTGCGCATCTCTCCCGAAGAAACGGCGGATCCCAAAATCAGGCCGAGTCAGGAGCGCGCTGATGAGCTCGGCGTTCCATTTGAAAGTATGTGCGCCGCGCCTTACGATGTATGATACATACCCAATCTGATCTCGTACAGAACTGATTGCCAGTGCTGCCAGGATGCGTCCCAAAGACGATCCCTTGTTGACCCACGTGAGTAAAGATTGGTCGAAACGATAACGTTTCTTTTGATTCCGCTCGTCGAAGGCATTGCTCCATAATCTGTTTGTGGTAAGCACCGTTCGGAAAACTCGTTGGCTGTTATTCGGTCCAGAACATTGTGCAGTCCACTAATAGCTATTGGAGCTCTTGGATTCGCAAATCTACTTATCAAGGCTCTTGGAAGGAAGCTGTCCACCGCAGTGCCCTGGCACTGAAGCTATTGATATACGAGCCCACGGGTGAGCGCTGCGTCACTCTTCTTATTGCATCGATGAGCTGTCAAGCCCAGGCGCTATCGTTGCAAGTCCTACTTTTAGTTTACCAGAGTTTATCGGCGGGACGAGGAACTGGTGTGCCTTCTTTTCAACGTCACTGCGAAATGGAATCTAATGTTACTGCAGGGACTATCGGCACGTTTCCTCCATCTCAAAAGGTTAAACCGAGCTGAGAGTTGGTTTATAAAGAGCATCTTGGATCCGCGACTCGTCGTTCACGCTTTACGCGCTGATCCGTCTAGGCTTTACACACGAAGCTAACGGTGTGTGACCTGAGTTATACGACGAGCTGTCATTGAGTGCCTGAAAGCCTACATGGACTTCATCTTTGAGAGATTGAAGAATAAGAACCCGGATGGTTCTCTTCAGATAATGTAAGTGCCCTCTGTTTCCCTGGGTTAGTCTCAGTGAGTTTGACGTCCGGGCGACGGTCAGGTACACCATCCATGGTGAGTGCTTCTGGCTTGGACTGAGACCATACATGTCCGGTGCCACTCTCATTAGGCGGTAAGGACCTTGAAGAAATAGAGCTTCATCACCTCGACGGACACAAGGGATCCAAACCTGTTAGGTAAGGAGGACCATCTTATCGGGCAGTCGGTCGGTGTTGCTGATGCTATGTAATAGAATTGGGAATGGCGCGGCAGACCACGTACAACTAGTAAGTGCCCGTAAACCAACCCCATTACAATTGCTGACCTGTATTTCGCACAAAGGACATCTACGGAGAATTGTAAGTTCCTACAGTATTCGACGCCGCTTTATGACTCACCTTGGATGTAGGATGGATTGTATCTATTTGGGTCAGAAAGTGCGTTGTGGATACCGTGACATTGCTCTTCCGAAAATAAGTTAATCCGGGTGTCTAGTTTGGTCGTCCCCTGGTTCGTAGCATTCCGTTCTATGACTGGTGGAGGACTCAGAAGTTGCAAGGCAGTCGTACGACACTTGGTGAGTAAATTCAATGTCTAGCGAGAATATGCGTTGAGATTCGCGCACCTTCAGGGTCTTGGTGCGTGAGCTGTAAGTCACCCCGCCGCTTCATACAGTCATACCTGATTTTAAGTTTAATTCAGCGTAGACTGTGAGTGCTCTCCGCCAGCTAGTCAGTCCGTTGCTCGCTCAACATTTCGTTTTTTCCTCCTTTAAGATGTGGTTGGAAACTACGATCAGCCCGACTTGTGAGTATCCAAAGCACACTGTTGCTGACAAAGCTGCTCACCATCTTTTTGGGAAGGTCCATATGGTCAGTGCGAGCCGAGAAACGCTGTGTTGAGTCTAAGTGTCTATGTAAATACCCCAGGGAGGTTCGCGGCAAGAAACGTCACTTCACGGTACGTCGCGAGCTTCACACGGACTAATGGACCTGACACGCTCGCTTGGCGTGTAGTATTCCAAGGTAAGTCGCGCATCGAAGCGCATTGTGGTACTCAGTGCATGTGGGATGCTTGTAGATCATGCTTTGGTAAGGTTTAATCTAGTACATTCAACAACCTGCCGCTAACGAAGCGTTCTAAGGGTTGCGATTGACCGAGGTATGTGTGACGTATGGCATCATTGACTTATCCGAGTACGGTTGCTTCATACTTCTCTAGGCCTACGCTTGGCGGACAAACGATCCTTGCCTTGCCCCAGACGCAACGAATGGCTAGCAGCCCGAGACAGCCTTTATGAAGATATCATGCACAAGGCCTGGAACCCGACGTTGCAAGTCTTTGGTCAAAGTTACGAAGAAACCGATGTCCTAGACTCTTCCGTGCTCATTATGCCGCTCGTATTTTTCATGACACCGGTCAGTGTCGTACCCAATTGATGCTCAGACGTTTCCTATCTTCTATCCTCTAGTCTGATCCGAGGTTCCTCAGTACGCTGAGGCAGATCATGAAGACGCCTGAAAGGGGGGGTTTGACGTCGAATGTGAGTCGAATCTTGGAGTTGTGACGTAGGTCCGACGCTGAGGATGTCCGCAGAACCTGCTTTATCGGTATGACGTTACCAAGAGCGATGACGGAGTTGGCGGCGAAGAGGGGACGTTTGGGTTGTGCACGCTATGGTAAGTCATCACGACCCAGTCATCGACTGCTCTCTTCTAATCTGGAATTCACCAGGTGTGTCGAAGCTCTCACGCGTGCCGGAGAGTACGAGCGACCGCTGTTACAGCGCGCCACTGCCATGTTCGAGGTGAGGAGTTCATGAAATTACCCAGCGCAGAACGTGATTCCGACGACACCTCCAAGGACTTTCTCCTCTACTCTAACCATGTAGGATTGTGTACAGAAGAGATCTCGGAAGCTGGCGATGGGTAAGTTCTATTACCATAACGTGATGCCGACTCGTGTGACGGACGTTGCTTCTTTTCTCAAGTCTTGGGAATGCGGTCCAAGGTTTCACGTACGTACCTCTCTTTTGAGATGCCGGATCGTCCTAGAGATTTCGCCTTCCAGACATGTTACTTTGATCTCGGCTGCGTACAATCTTTCGAGGACCTTGGCTGCTTTGAAATAGTCGTGGAATGCAGATTATCGGGCGGCCATTCCGGGGAAGAGTGGATAGCTATAGCCCGAAGTCCATCGGACGTCATGAGGAGAGTAGCCTGAGGTTATACTGCGTTTTTGGTTGGGTGTGTGTATGAGTGCTTTGCTCGGAGATCCACCGTCCGCAGTATCTATGTCATTAATGGTTTGGACGATGTATGAGACCTGCATTTTCAGTTTTCAAAATCAGTTTACCTGTGGAGAATCAACATTGAACCTCAGACTCTGTCCAGGAAGTACTGGTTCTGTTGTACGCAGGGTTCGCGTTGTAGAGACTCGCGCGTCACGTCCATAGACCTACATATATATGGAGCTACATGTGGAGAGCCAGAAGGGATTCTTGCAACCCCTGCTCCCCTTGGGCACGTTGTCGTTTTTGACCCTGGCCGTCGAGGTCTTGAACTAGGTTCAAGACATCACGTGATGTGCGTGTGATTCTCGAAGGCAGTGTAGGATCACAAACGATTGGAGCTGTCAGGCGAAAATCACATGAATATGATGAGATTTGTGTCAGCAACTGGCCCCGCGTGCTCACCGATCGGCGGCGGCGGCCTATGTTGGGCGTTTACAATGTTGCCAACGTGGGCACATACGAGTGATTAACGTTCCTCCACCTGGTCCGCATCAGCTTGGAGTCTAACGTTTTGGATTTAGCTGGGCCGACTCATAGGCGTGGCAGTTGCGCTGAACACCACGGTAGACAGATGTGCGTGTGCGGTTCCTACTAGCTAAAAGTTCAGTCAGTAAACCGTGCCCGATAGGCTGATACGGGTACTGCACGGGCAAATATCGGCCCGGGATTGATCTACCAGATCGTGGCGTCTGAAAATGCTACCTCTGACTTCACACTCTGACACCACCTAAATCCGGCACCAAGAGGAGCCAGGCTACGGAGGCGGTGACTTCGTGTCCCCCCAGATCACTACGAACCTGGTACTCCACCAGGTACATTCAATCAATCAAGCTCGCAGAATTGCAAATACTATTGACACGGTGTCGCACTCTCACCGGACATTCCCATATAGTACAAGTTCTCGCAAGGGAATTAGAGGGGCTGAGCCTAGATACATATGGCTCTCACGCGACGCCCTGCGATGGAGACACCCTAGGCTATCGCGTGCCACTGCCCGTCGCTAAGAGCATACATCGTCTCCACATCCGAGTCCCTCTGAACGCCCTGGCCCCTTGTATACCTCAATGCATTAGTTCCGAGCAGACGAAACCCACGATGCCATTTCTAACATCTAAACACCCTTACAAGACCCACCATCGGATTCATCGGCCTCATCAGACTCGTACTCGTCGATGATCCCCCCAATGCAAGGGATCAGGTCCTGTTCTCCCAAAGGCAAGCTAGGAGGCAATGTACTCAGCGTGAGTCTCATCGCGCTCTTGCTGCCTATTATCCCACTGCCGCATAACCCTGTAACTATCCGAGAACTCGACTCTGTCAGCTGACTCCGGGTCAACCGAGGCGGAGACGGCATGTACCCACGGCCAGCCATTGTCTATGGCCTTAGATAGATGTTATCTCACCGAACCAGCCCCTCGTACTTGTCCAGTCCACGCCGCTCTCGAGCTCGTTTGATAGTTGCAATAGTTCGATGCGAACGAGCGGGAGTCCTTCATCATTGTGTTCTGCCAGGTGCCCAAGGCCTTGTCCAGCTTAAAATTTCCAGCCGTCACTCCACCCAGTTCACGCTGCAGAAGAGAGACATGTTATTTATGAAGGCGGTAACCAGGGGTATCACCCTGTGGCATCACCACACCCTGTCATGGTTATGCATAAATGTGTGGCTATTGTAGACAGGGAGTTTTGCATAATTGAGATTAGTTACCTGTGCTTCCTATCAATAATGGCGGGGTATCCACCACTATTAATATTGTCCCTGACCTTCTGCTTTCTTGATGTGCTGTGCAAAGGCTTTCACACCCCAGCAGGACTTACACAAGAATATCTTCAATGCAAACACCTCAGATCTATTCACCCTTCAACCCAGCCACTTCATCACTGTTTTATGCCAGCAAAACCAGAAAGTAGTTCCTGAAATTCTGTTTGGCAAAGGTGATAGTGAAGTCTTACTCAAAATTTCATTACACTGACACTATGATATGACAAAAAACTAGAAGAGGGCAGTGATTGCCCAGAATACTAGGGATTAGCTATGTGTAGTAAATAGGTATAGAACGAACTCACCTCAGCTGCTGCCAAAGAGGGGCAAAGAACAATTGAGGAATCTGAAGTGAAAACTAAGTATATATATGTAGCAGGGTGGGTGGAGAAGCACTCACTAATGATAATCAGGGGAGTAGGAACAGGAACAAGGAGGAGATGGAATTAAGCAATGTAAGGAAGTGATGGAGCATCCCTGGAGGCTTGGGAGTGATGATGAGAAAAGTATGATGAAGTGTGATAAGAGTCCATGCAAGTTCCATATGAATTCTGGGCAGACATTGCACTTCCAAGTGGTTCCACCTGGCAGCAGAGTGTAGGCAAGAGTATGGGTTAGGATTATGGGTACTGGTCAGGTACAGGTGCGGGTCAGCATGTGGTACACCTGGACCCCTACCTGGACTCATAGCCAGGGTATGGGTTAGAAAATCAACACTGTGAATTGTTCAGAAGTACTTGTCAACAGGTTACAACTACTGTACAGCTGTCAAATGGATGCAAAACTCTAAATGTAAGATGAAAACATTGGGTTGCAACATAAATTGAAGAAAATTCCCCTGAAAATAAACTGAACCATGCAGCTGAACATTTTATCCAAAGTGACCAAATGTGTCATGAAAATGAAAATGATGGACAAAGTGAAGGCTGCACTTAAAGAATGCCAACAAAACTCGAAGAAGCAGAAGAATGATGGGGAAGTGAAGACATGACTGCTCCCAAAAAGGCTTGTCCAGCCCCATGGAGTGGAAACAATGAGGATAATAACACTGTCATCATTATGAACATCAGTGTCTCCACTGAGGAGGCAAGTCACTGTTGAAGACATACCTGATGAGGATGACACATTTGTCATCCACTTGGGGTCTGGCAACATCACCAACAACGACAAGTCCTCTGAGTCTGGGTCAAGTGCAGGAGGGGCTGGGGGAACAATGCAAGACAAACACCAGCTCCTGGGCCTGAGAGCCCTGATAATGAATTGAGTAGGCTAAAGATACAATTGATAACTATCATTAGCTCACATTGACCATGCAGAACAGCTGATGAAGGAATGGACCTCACCAGTCTATGCATTCTTCAAGCCCATGCCCAAGATCATTGAGATTAATGGGTGATGAGGACATGAGTTCAAATGTTGTGGATGTGGCTGTAAAACAATGATCTGCAGGTCTCTTGACAAGAAAGATGCCCACTTGACTAGCAACATGTGGAAGCATGTCAAATATTGCTGGGGACCCAAAGTCTTGATGGCCATGGATGATGCCAAGGATGCAAACAAAGTATGCTTGAAGATCATCCCAAGTATTCTACAAGATGGGTCAATTACAGCTGCATTTGAGTGGAAGGGGAAGGGTAAGGTGACATACTCTCACTGCCAACATACATGCCTTGAGACAAAGTGAGTTTGAAGTCTTGCATTCAATATGCCAGTTAAATGATGTTGTGTCATGTAGAGCTGAGATTGTGCACTGGGTGTCAGAGAGCCTGCAACCATTTTCGATTGTCGAGGATAGGTGTTTTCAGTCTTTGAGGAAGACAGGTTGCCCAGAATATTACATTCCTTCACATGCCACTGTATTGCGTGACATGCATCTCATCTTTGCACACACTAGAAATCATATTGCTAAGATGTTGGAGGTCAGTTAAACTTCAATTCATATTTGGAAGCACTAACTTGCTTACTAGGAATACAACAGCAAGGTTAACTTTACGACTGATGCATGGATGGCACCCAACCACAGAGTGTTCATTGCATTCTCTTTACAAAATACAGTGAAATCTGGAACTGGAACACTGACTCTGCATTTATGGAACATTGGAGTTTGTACCTCTGCTCTGCCGCCAGGCAGATCCACTCGGACTTTCAGTGTTTGCTTGGAACTCATATGGAACTTGCACGTACTATTATCATACTTCATAATCCTTTTCTTGTCATTGCTCCAGAGCCTCCAGGGACGCTCCATCACTTTCTTACATCACTTCTTTCCCTTTCCCCCTTGTTCCTGTTCCTATTCCCTTTATTATCATTAGCGAGCACTTCTCCACCCACTCCACTACATATATATACTTAGTTTTCACTTTGGATTCCTCAGTTGTTCTTTGCCCCTCTTTTGCAGTGGCTGAGGTGAGTTTACTTTATACCTATCTATTACTCCTAGCTAATCTCTAGTAGTCTGGGCAATCACTGCCCTATTATAGGTGAATACTAGTTGTTCTTTGCCCCTCTTTGGCAGCAGCTGAGTCTGGGCAATCACTGCCCTGTTATAGTTTTTGTCATCTCTGTCCACTTGAAACACAAGGGGGAACCACTGACAATGGCATTGGATATCATTGAGGTTGCAAGGGTGAGTGTAACTTACTTTTGCACATAAGGAGCATACATGGTGGTCCAAATATTAGTCTCATACTGGACTTGAGATGGCAACAGTATTTGCAAAGATGCTGGAGGAATTTGGGTTAATAGAAAAGGTAGGAGGCCAGGAGAATATGCCATGTACTTACCTGAAGCTGATAGCTGATTTAGATATTGGCCATGATGTGTGATAACACTTCAAATAACAATGTGATGGTTGAAGAGCTCAGCGAACTTGCACCTGAGTTCACTGGCTCTGCCAGCCACTTTCTCCACATCATTAACCTCATTGCCAAGTCGTTGATTCACCAGTTTGATATGAAGAAGATGACAACAGACAGGGATGCTGAACTGGCAGAACTGGGTAGGGAGTTGGCTGATAAAGAAGTGATCCTCCTGAGTGAGACCAAGAGAGAGGATGACAACGAACTAGCAGAAGAAGTTGATAATGATGAAGGGTGGGTGGATGAGATAGAGGAGCTGACAGAGGAGGAAAGAGTGGAGCTGGAGAGAACCTATGTCCAGTAAAGTTAGCATTGGTAAATGTGAGTTGTATGACATGTAGACATACCTCTGAGACTGAACATTTGTCCAGCTCTGTAAATTGGCCTTCAAAATCATCCACTTCATGACCATCATCCTGCAAGCCTGGCAAAAAAATTTGAGTGAGTGTCACATGACAGTCAGCTTCATGCCCAGGGATGTTGCAACTCACTGGAATTCAACCTTTGATATGCTGGAGTATGCCCTGAAGCATTGGAGGGCAGTTAATGTTGTCACACAACAGCATGAGCCTGGACTGAGGAAGTTTGAGCTGTCGTACAATGAATGGCTGGTCGTTGAGCGGTTATACAGTGTGCTGAAGGTGCGATCTTGATCAACACACCCTTGCTTCATGTCTGACAAGTGTTACAAACATAAACAAATGCCTTGTTTACTTGGCTTACATCAGATCCTCAAGCATGCCACACTATTCTTTTCATGCTCAATGCAAAACCTTGCGACAGTCATCCCAGCGATGGACCACATTGACAAACAACTCACCATGTATGCATGCAACAAGAAATATCTTTGATCCATCCGTTCTGGCATCTCACTCGCCAAGAAAACACTCAACTGCTACTACTCACTCACTGACAGCTCTGAGGTTTATTGTATTGCTATGAGTAGGTGAATTTTATTATCTGATCTTGTTCACACTAATGCAACATCAATTTAGTTCTTCATCCATGACACAAGCTCTCCTAATTCAAGACAGCTGGATCAAGACTGCTAAGGACCTTGTCAAAGATGAGTTCAAGCATTCATATGCAAATGGCACTGATGACAACATTGACATTGAGGAGACCATACCAGACCCACAAGAAAACAAAAAGGTATGTTTTTATTCTTTTCTATGCTGGCTGCTATGGCTAACTGGTTACAAGGACACTAACATGTTCAACAATCTCACTGTGCTTGGACCTGTCATATTCCGTGCCGCGCAAGTCAACTCCGCCTCTCCGGAACCCACTCCGGGCCAAGTCCGCCTTCTCCGTTTCTCCGTTTCTCCGTTTCTCCGTCTCCGCTTCTCCGCCCTCCGTTCCTCCGTTCTCCATTCCTCCGTTCTCTGTTCCTCC
>KN826020.1:0-11120 GCA_000827395.1 Paxillus rubicundulus Ve08.2h10
ACGGCACAGAACACGAACACGCTCTGAGTCTTGAGCAACCTGAGGTAGTCCAACGCGTCACAGGCATGACGGAGGGCATCCAGGATCATTGCGCTTTGTATCCATGTCGCATGCTCCACGTCACCTTTCGCGCACAAATCCTTCATTTCCTCGAAGCCGTACTTGGCCCAGATCTCCTTCGGCCAGAAGAACCGCCCTTCCGTGATATCTTCCCGGAAGTCACGGATGATATTATTTTTTTGAAGTAGAAGCGCAAAGGAATTAACGAGCTCCAGCTCTTGGGACAACCAGGGGACTTCTCTACCGGAAGCCGACCAAATACGTACGAGGCCTTCGCCCACAAGACCCGCGGCATAGTGGCAGTAGAGGTGGTACTCGGCGATGGTCTCTATGTACACGGAACCACTTGTAGCAGCTTTGTGGGTATAGTCTGCCATTCCGACCTCCATTTTTGCACAGGTGTCCAAGATGATTTCTTTGTACCTAAATATTTCGTTACCAAGAATGCAGGTTGTGCAGAGCAGTCACATACTTTGGCATGAGGAGATTTAGCTCTGCAATGACTACAGAGTACTCGACCAGGAGCTGTCGGTCTTTCTCGTTTGGGCCACTGTCGGTAAAAGTCCAGCCTGGGGTGACTGTCTTTTCGTGGAACAAGCGCAACAGGGGCTGCTTGATCTCGTCGAGCATCGTCATGTCATCCTCGACAGTGTCTAGTGCGCGAAGCACCAAGTAAAAGATGCAAAGCTGTTGCAAGAGCACGAGTCAGTAACATCGAATAGGTGAGGGGAGACGTATGGGATTCACGGCTTGGTTCGCTGGAAAACGACACGAGGGCCAATACTCACTGTTCGAGCGAGGTCACCGTCAAGCTGCTTAATGACTGCAGACAAACTGCATGTCGTCTCCAAGAAGTACCAGCAACGACGCATGGTAGCGCGGCCCCATCCTGAGGTGGGATGTTCCTGCTGTGCAGTGATGTCTCGTTTTTGTCCATGAAGAAGGTAGAACTGAACGAGGGTCTTGAGCTCTGCGGGGTGGGTGAACAATAAGCCCAGAATTGAAGCGACTTTACCCATAGCTACGGTGGGGAGAAAACAAGAGAGAATGAAGAGAATCGAGCTCGAGGAAAGCCTAGGGTCGGACGGGGGAGGATCCTAGGATTCATACTGGACGAGACCCGGTGCTGTTTCTTGGCCAGATGAAGCAAAGGAACGACGAACGTGCATGGAACCGAGAAAAGTTGACCTCTGCGAGGCAGCCACATGAATTGACAGCAAAGCAAGGCAAAATAACCCATGAAGCAGAGGGGGTAGGGAAGAGGGAGACCCCTAAGATCGACTTAGTCAGCGCCCCTGTCATCCCGTTATGATGAGTGTTACCCCTCATTCCATCCTGATCTGATATTATCGGGAACGTCCCATCTAAATCCAATGCAGAAGAGCATCAACTCATCGGAGTTCTTCACCGAGATGATCGATGGAGGCTTTGCCCGGTGACATGTCGCTGCCAGCAGCCATTCCGTGGAGATTGCCAGCAAGTTCAAGTAGTTAATCATAGTTTTCCTTTCATGATTGGCATGACAGTGCTTCTCTACTATTGGGGGCTACATAGTAGTACCAGCTGGCTCAAACGAGTCCAACCTCCTCGTTATGCAACCCCAAATACCCGCGCTCCAGCCAGACACAATACAAGTCGTCTACGGCCTTGCCGGCGTTCTTGCCGCCGCGCTCGTCGTTGCGAAATCGTCCAAGCGTCCAAACGTACGTACAAACCGCCGTCTTCCACGCCCAAAAAAATCATACAACTGCCCAATCAGCTGGATGCAATCCCGACTGTCGGATCCAGTACATGGCTGGGTTCCTGGTGGGTCGGTATCAAGTGTTTGACCAATGAGGCAGACATCATCCAAGAGGGTTATGCGAAAGTGCGTTGGCTGTTCAGCGTCTTCACCGAATATGCATTGTCGATATTTGCAGCACAAGGGGAGGCTGTTCAAGGTCCCAGGTTTGTACCGCTGGGCGGTTGTTGTGAGTGGTCCCAAATTGGTGGATGACGTGCGCAAGGCTTCCGACGACGAGCTGTCTCTCATGGAGGCGATGAACGATGTGGGTCACAAGTCTACTTATCCGAAGATGGGTTTTTAGCCGGGAGGTTCGACAGAATTTGAACAGTGAATACACGTTGGGCCACGACGTCCATCATAACCCCTACCATGCTGCAATCATTCGCTCGCAACTCACTGGGAACCTGGGAATTTTGTACCCTGATATCAGACATGAGATAGTCACAGCATTTGAAGAAATCTTGGATCTCCGGGGCAACGGTGAACCCGAGTTCCTTGTCATCGCTCTCGGGGATTGACTAATGCAAGAGGCACACAGAGTGGAAGAGCGTGCCAGCATTCCAGACTGTTCGAGAGGTTATATCTAGGACGACCAACAGGATATTGGTCGGTCTCCCTCTATGTATGTGACCTGCCTTCGTATTTTCGTCCTCCTTAGCTCTATTTTTGCAGGTCGTAATCCCGATTGGATAGATCTTACCATCCAGTTTGCTGTGGACGTCGTCAAGGGAGGGATCATAATCGCATTTTTCCCGAGGGTTTTGGCGCCGTGAGTCACACCTAACTGTTTTAAAAATAACCCTTATATTTCCGACAGGGTTGTTACACGATTTATGACGGGTGTCCCGGGAAGCGCCAGGCGTGGCATCAAGCACCTCGGTCCGATCATTGAAGAACGACGGAAGCACCTTGAGGAATATGGAAAAGACTGGGCCGATAAACCCGTCTGTCGTTCTCGTTCTCTACTGGTGAAGTAACTGACTGCGATCTCGATAGAACGACTTTCTATCCTGGTTGATGGATCACCCGGAGGCGTCGCAGAGTTCCACCAAAGATTTGGCATTGCGCATCCTGTCCGTCAACTTCGCCGCTATTCACGTGGGTGCATGTTTATCCTCATAGCATGACGCTTACCTCGTCGGTTTGTGTCATAGACATCTTCAAATGTAGGGCCGGCGTGGTCATCCTTACTGCGGTCTAATGATGTCTTGCTCTTCAGAGTTTCGCGCAAGCGCTGTATATTCTGGCAGCAGATCCACAGTACATGCAATCACTCCGTGAAGAGGTAGAGTCGATTGTCGAAACGCACGGTTGGTCGAAGGGAGCATTACCGAAGATGCGCAAACTTGATAGCTTTCTGAAAGAGTGTCAACGCATAGAGGGAGTTAGCTCTGGTAACGTCGCTTCATATTCATACGCGACGAAACTCATCATCATCGGCCCTGTCAGCGAGCATGGTAAGGAAAGCTATGAAAGACTTCACCTTCTCCGATGGGACGGTGGTGCCGAAAGGGACGGTTGTTGTTGTCGCATCCCAAGCTACCCACCTTGACGATGGGAATTACGAAAACGCGGGCACGTTTGATCCTTTCCGATTTGCCAACGTGCCTGAAGAGGACGGAGAGGCGGCCAAGCATTCATTCATCTCGACTAATTCCGAATACTTGGCTTTCGGACACGGCAAACATGGGTGGTATGAATTTCTTCCACTCTCCACCTCACAATCTTACAATATCGTATTCATTCTATAGCCCAGGTCGGTTCTTTGCGGCGACCGAGCTAAAAACCATGTTGGCTCATGTTGTGTTGACTTACGATATTAAATTGGTGGATGATACTACTCCCCCACGGAGTTGGCGCATTGGAATTCATATTGTGGCCAACCCTACTGCGAAGGTCATGTTTAGGAAGAGAGCTCACTGACCTTGTTCAGTGTCCGTGTTTTGATTTAGATGTGTACAATGTCTTGCGTTTGCAATCCAGTCATAGTTGTATCACAGTACAAAGATCATCGGATCTGGTCAGTACAACTACGGTATTGGACCAGCACTTGTGTCAACATGATGTAGCACTCGAATCTCGCACCACAACATCTTCGACTAGTAAATTAGCCACCTGGCTATGTCTCCAAAATATGACGGTTTTAAGCTGTGCAGTTGCTAACCAGCCGAAAAAAAAACATTATGGGCGCTCAGAACTCGTACAGACCATGAAACTAAGCCTTGGTAACACTTCTATAACTTAAATCGAGTAGACGAGTAGATTGTTCTAGTCCTGCCAGAGACATGCTGGGATCAACATGTTTTGTGGTTTTATTGCATACCTAATCTATAATCAGAAAGAAAGAGCTACTTAGAACAGCCTAGGCTGACATGACAGTACGCAGTTTGAAAATGTAATGGGATTTACATGTGACACGAGAAACATGACCAAATATAATATTTCAATGATATGCCATTTTGGGGTGAGAGTATAATTTGTGACACTGTGACAACACTATTACACATGGATGGGATGATTGGAAATGAGTTTGTATCCAGATATGGACAGGGTATAGATAACAGTGCAAATATATGGTATCTGGAATCAGACAGATGAGCTGACAAAGTTGAGTCAAGGTATGAAAAGTCACACTTTTATGAGCCTATCTGTAGTACAGTTATTCCTGAGAGTTGTTTTGAATTGAGAACACACCCCATCTATTTGGAACTTGAAGACAGTTACTGTACAAGTAGAAGGGCTATCCAACTCGAGATGTCCAGCACACCAAAGTATGAGTGGAGGCCAATTAAAGTATAAATTCAAGCTAAATAAGATGTGAGTAGTGTATGGATAGGCTTGCAGAAAAAGTGAGGATCCCAGTGGCCCCAACTCCTGGCCTAGCAGATAAAATGCTGGCCCAGGTGCTCCTGCAAATTGTCCCATCCTCATCCATCTGCCATTATGTTTTAGCCAGGAGCCCATTCCATCAGGAAAAAGGGTTCATGCCTTAAATTGATATCAGTATTTATTTGTGCATGTAGTAGCACAATATCACCATAGTGTGCCATAGTACATCACAGCTCACTATAGTTCAATTGGGACTAATGCCAAGTAGTTGCAATTACCAGAGTCTCATAGGAATATTTGCTAGATGAATTATAGGGTCAAAAATGTATACAGAGATCCAAAACATCCTTTACACTCCAAATTGAAGGCCATGCAAATATGTTGTGAATGTCAGCATTTTACTACCAAATATGTGGTAGATATTGGTCTACATAAAGTGCAGTTAGTGTCCACATATTTGACCATGAAATTTTTAGTAAAGCTGCAGTTAATGTCTATACTTATGTCTGCATTTTTTATTACCAAAATTTATTGTAAAAAGTATAGTCAAGGTCCGCATTTTTGTCTACCAAATGTGTAGCAAAAAGTGTAGTATGAACATCTACATTTTGGTGTGGTTAATACTAGTCTATAAAAGGTGTACTTATGTCAGTATTTTTGATTACCAAAAGTGCAATAAAAAGTGTAGTCAATGTTTGCATTTTTGTCTATCAAGGTATAGTATTTTTAATTATCAAAAGTGTTGTGTAAAATGTAGTGGATGTCGACATTTTTATCTAAGATAGGGCGCATCCACAACCACCCAATGTCACATGCAAGATGGTGACTTTCCATGACATGACTCAAAGAGTTACACTAGTTATTCTGAGGATGGAGTGTTATTATTCTGGTATGATTAAAATCTTAGGACTGGTATGAAAATTTAATCATGTTAAGAGTTTGTGTCTTGTACAAGTGAAGGAAGTAGTGCATTAATTTGAGTTATACTACACCAAAATAATAATCTGGCGAGTACATCCAAATGTGGCCACCTTCTACTTTATGTCTCCATGCCCAAAAGAAAGCAGTATGTGTGTTCTAGGACTGCCCATCTAAAATAAAGGAAGGTGGACAATGAATCAACAGACAATATTGGAGAGAAAGAGAACTCACCTGTGGCTCATCTTTCAGTAACCCAAACTGCTGCTCCCCATACCAGTGCCTCTGAACCTGAATTCAACTTGAAGCACACTCCCATATCTTGTCCTGAGGATACTGTACCTCAGAGCATCAATTTCTGGCAGCAAGATCATGTCCTCAAGATGTGCAGTACATACCAGGGGTTCTTTGTATCACTGCCAGTGGCAGAGGATGCAAATGCAGCCTGCTTGGAAAATGCAGAGAGGCTTGGAAGCCAAGTCAAGGTTCAGCTATCCGGGATGTCTCCAGGGAGTGTTGTGGCCCAGGAGGTGGTGGGAAACAATCATGGTGAGCAGGAGTATGAGTTCATACAGGAAACAGGAGTCTACAGAGTGGGAGAGGCACTCAATGGGGACTCTGATGCTGAGAGTTATGAGTTGGGGTGTGGGAGTGAGAGTGAGGATAACTCCAAGTCAGAGAGCAGTGGGGGCCAGGGACCAGGGGAGGTGGATAGTGTGGACAACAAAAACGAGAGTGGACATGAGTCTGACTCATTGGATCTTGAAGATGAAGCAATCACTACTCACCAGGAGGACAGACCCTTGAATTCACAGGACCACAGCTGGCAAGCTGGCAAGCCACCAACTGTTGAATCAGCACATTGCACTCTACATGACCTCAATCTCATTTTGAAGCCACCACGAGAGACTGGGAGGGGCTACACAGTTACCGCTCACTCTCCAGATGAGGCTTGAATGGATGAAATCCTTTCTATATATCTATACAGATAACCACACACCTTGCTCTTGGGGCACTGAAAAGTCCTGCTGGTCATCTACATCCCTGCAAGCTGCACATGCACAGCAACCCATGCAGTATTGTGCAAAAAACCTGCAGAAGTGGGCAAAATCATTCATCAATGATTGGAAAGCAATACCTCTCTCAGGGGCTGGGAAGTCCTCAACCTCATGCATCAATGATGACGTCATAGCTGAAGACATTGCCCTCCACCTTCAAGGGCTTGGAAAATATGTCTGATCACAGGACATCATCAACTACATTCAACAACCTGGTTTTTCATGATTAAAAAAGTGCCTCATCTTGCAAGTGCAAAAGGATGAATGAAGAAGATGGGTTATCAGTGGATGAAGAAACCATCCAGTCAATACATTGATGGACACAAATGTGACGATGTTGTCTGTTACCACCAAATGACATTTATTCCTGCCTGGCAGGCACTTGAACACCACACATGGAAGTGGCTTGCTGAGAACGGCAAGTTTCTGGAGCCACAACCACTTGAGCACCACACAGTCATTTTGATTCATGATGAATCAACTTTTTATGTGAATGATTGCAGGGTGGTGTGGTGGGTCTTCAAGTGGGAAACAGCAGTCCCATGGACAAAGGGTGAGGGTGCATTGTTGATGGTTGCAGACTTTGTGTCAGCTGACTATGGCTGGCTCAGATCTACAGATGGGAAAAAGGATGCAAGGGTGCTGTTCAGATGCAGGAAGGGCCATGATGGCTATTTCACAAATGATGACATCTGAAACCATGCAACCAGTGCCATGGACATCTTGGATGAATATTACAGCAATGATAATCACATCCTCATCTTTGATAATGCGACAACTCACCTCAAATGTGCTTACACAACCCTGTCAGCATGCAAGATGCCCAAATATACACCCAAGGAAGGAAGTAACTGGGGTGTTGAGGTGAATGAGATTGGTGTGGATGGAAAACCTGTTTATGCAGCTAATGGGAAGATCTGCAAGATCAAAGTTCTGATGGTGGATGGGACATTTGATGTGAAAGCACAGCTGCTTTATTTCCCTCCAAATCATAAGCGTGTTGGCGTATTCAAGGGGATAGCAGTCATATTTGAGGAGCATGGTTTCAAGGATGCTACCAACCTAAAGGCACAATGCAAGGACTTCAAGTGTCTGAAGGATGCCACCCATTGCTGCTGCCACCAGATCTTGTACACACAGCCTGATTTTGTGACAGTCAAATCACTACTGGAGATGCATTGCAAAACTTGGGGATATCAGATCCTCTTCCTGCCTAAATTCCACTGTAAACTTAACTTTATTGAGCAGTGTTGGGGGTATGTGAAACACCTTTATTGCCAATTTCCTGCATCATCAAAGGAAGCTGATCTCAAAATCAATGTTCTTGCTGCACTGGATTCAGTGCCTCTGATAACAATACGCCAGTGAGTTGAATCCTTCATTAGTCCATCTATACCTTCTGACTCATCACCCTTTCTTGTTGATTTGCAACTCACTCACATCAGTTTATAGATGCATACTCCAAAGGATTGACAGGAAAACAAGCTGCTTGGGCTACAAAGAAGTATCAAGGGCATAGAGTATTACCTGACAGCATCATGGAAGATTTAGACCATGCTGATTTATTGTAGTCTATCTACCATTGTATCTGATATCTCAGTAGGTATTCTGCATATTCTGTCAGTCTTTTGGCTGGCCAGTGCAAGCACTGAGAGGCACCAGTTCTTCATTCCCAATTTAGAATTTTTGTGCTGCCTCTGGGATGCTAAGTCAAGTGTCACATAGTGTCACAGGACTCTGAGGTTGGATGGTTGTGGATGCGCCCTATCTTACTGGAGTGTAGTAAAAGTGTAGTGCAAGTGTATTTTGGTGTGGTAAATACCAGTCTACAAAAAGTGTAGTTAGTGTTTGCATCTTTGACTACCAAAGGTTTAGTAAATATGTAATGAATGTCTGCACTTATCTGTATTTTTCATTACTATTTACACTTTTTGTAGACTGGTATTAACCACACCAAAATATAGACATTCACACACCACATTTTTTACCAAGTGTAGCAAGAGTAGCTAACACAACGTGTAGCTAATGATGTGTGGTTGGAATGCCAGACAAGAGATTTCAGCAAGTAGAACAAACATGACCAAAGAGAGGCACTGCTGTGTGAGCAACTCAGTTGCTCACATTGGGCACACCATGATGGGCATTGTGAGAAACAGTGAGCACAAGCAACTTTCAAGTCATGTGACTGCCACATCAGTGTTAGAATCCTTGTTCAATTTTCAGCATTCCACATTCCTACTCATTTTCAACCACACTCACTTCATTTTCAGCTCCACCTGCACATTTCAGACCACACCCACATGTTTTAGACCCACCCATGTGTTGCTGACCCCACCCATGCATTGCGGACCCCTGAGACCCCACCCACTCATTATTGACCCCACTCACATGTTGCTGACCCCACCCATATATTTTAGACCCCACCTGTGCATTGCTGACCTCACCCATGCATTCTAGACCCCAATTTACATGCTTTGTCATTAGCTACTTGAATATAATTATTTGTTATGCATTTATACTTGTTGGAGTCAGCTAGCCAATAAATAGTGAATTATAGTAAAAAAGAGCAAGGTCTAAGCTGCATGTTTGATGTTGCTATGGAAGGTATAAATGAATTTATACCACTTTACATAGCTATCATTGACTTTAAAAAAGGGGACTTGTCCTTAGATCCTTTAGATGTTATAGATGTCTTTTATGACACTATAGCAATATAAAGTAACATAAACTAATAAATGACATTTACTGTTTTTCCTGATGTGGAGGGGTCCCAGGGAGCTGAGATGGTCTGCTTCTGGATGATGGCATTCATTTCCATGAGCTGGGGTGGCATGCAGAGAGGACACACCACACAGGGCATGTTTCATAAGAGATTTATCTGGAGAATCAGTGGACATTCACTTGGTTTCTGGACTGACATTCACAAGCTGAGTCTTCCTGCCTTGCATGTGCTGCACTTCCTTCCATTTCACATGTGCCATGGCAGACTTGGGACAAGCTGGGAGCGCTTTGGACTTGCCCATGGGGTGTGGGCATGGCAGACCTGCAGGTATTTGTGCCTGGCATCTATTGCACAGACATTCATGGAAAATCAGCCTGGATGAGCTAAGATCCATACTCGAAGGAGCATCACACCTAGCCCCTCCATCCTCCAAGTGGCCTAAATGTGAACCATTTGAAATCAAAATTCTCCTCTGCTTCCTCATATACATGGACCTTAGTAACCTGCACAACACCACCATTTACACTTGCCTAGTGGTCACATTCTATTGCATTGCTCAACTCAGCAAATTCACAGTACCAGCTATAACCAAATTTGACTGCAACAAACACATCACCTGCACACATGTATATCATTTACATGATGCAAATGGTCTACCTGTCACAAAATTCCAACTACCTAGCACTAAATGTGCCCCTGAAGGAGAAGATACTCAGTGCACACCACTCAATTGTCTAATGGACCCCATGTGAGCGCTAGATAACCATTTCGCCTGAAACCCAGCCCCCCCTGACACCCATCTATTTGTGTGGATGCACCCAGAATCAGGTTTATGACCTGGTCTCAAGAACAGAGGTAACCAAACACATTTCCACCATCACTTCCACTCACCACATGCCTGTCATATTCCGTGCCGCGCAAGTCAACTCCACTTCTCCGGAGCCCACTCTGGACCAAGTCCGCTTTCTCCACCCTCCGTTTCTCTGTTTCTCTGTTTCTCTGTTTCTCTGTTTCTCCATTCCTCCACATTTCCGCCTTCTCCTTAACATTCCCGTTCCTGTGCCTTGATTCCTTATCATTCACATCTTTGACAGACGTTTGACATATCTAATGTTTCCACCTTCTGAATAATCCGATTTCTGACATTTCCCAACTTAATCCTATCTCTTTGACATCTCTGACTCACATCCCGCTTCACTCCGGCACTCTGGTGCCCTCCGTGTTTAATTGTCCCTGTAGTATATAAACCCCTTTTTGTATTCTGTATTCCTCAGTTCGAATATTGACTTTGATCACTCCTCCTCTCTGTCCAAACTTAAGTCCCTCGCTCGATGCTTGAAGCTAGCCTTCTTGTTGTCACTCTGACCCTCCGATCTCTGACCTTCGACAACTCGCCTTACCACCCCGTACCGTCGTCATTCCACTCCTCCGCTCCGCTCCTCATCTCCACCCTTAGTAAATATTGGACTGAACTCGGACAAGGGTGCAACACATAAGTTGAAGCCAATGTCCGCTCCGCCTCCAACAACTCCAGACAGCCCGGAGGAATTAGCATCTTAACAGTATATTCGAACTCTCACTTGTTCGAGTTCGCTAACTCCCACCTTTCATGGCTAGAGTCCAAACTCGCTCTCAGACACTTCAACAAAACACCTCCATCGCTCCAACGCTACCACAACTCAGTTCCTTCATGAGCAATCGTAGAGGACCTGATACGGTGAACCAATTCCGCAGCTTCTCCTCTCAT
>KN826021.1:0-11117 GCA_000827395.1 Paxillus rubicundulus Ve08.2h10
TTCATCGGGGATGACAAACAACGTAAACTCTTCCTTTCTGCGCGGCTTGCTGTGTAGTGAATTTGTTTCTCAGTGCCGCCTTATGGTCAGGAAGACATCCCAGAACTTCGCAGCGTGTTCGAGTTTCCGCATCTCCGGAAACGAGCGTTGTTCCTGGACACACAGTGTATGCAGTTCACGTGATTCGCTGAAACTTTCACATTGACCACTCGTATCACGGTCAGATCGTATGCCTCACATCTTTGGCCACTTCATTTCACAAAAGGTCTACAATGGGAGGCTCATTACCTGCCATAACATCACAGACCCGGGTGCCTGTCGCTTCATCGACGTGAAGAAGGGCCAAGAGGTGAAAATGGGGCATAGTTGGACGGTAAGATGGACCTTGGCCATGTTTCGCAGCGTTTCCTGATGCCCGAACTTAGAACCGCCAAGAAGCTCTCATCGTGGTGCACCTCGCTCGTGTGTACGAATCTAAGCATAGATCGTTCCGCATCATCTCCCCTTACGATGGGCAGAGGTCCGTCATCGAGAACGAACTCAAATCCGCAGGTCTAAGGTGGGAAAGCAAAGTATTCAACGTGGATTCATTTCAAGGTTCGTTCGCCCAAATGCGAGCCTTTTGTTCACACCACCTGACCTTCGTTCAAGGTAACGAAGACGATCACATCATCGTGTCTACTGTACGCTCGGGCGGCATAGGGTTCCTCAACAACCAGCGCCGCACAAACGTCATGTTGACGCGTTGTAAACGAAGCATGGTCATCTGCTCGAGCCGTTCTTTTCTCTTGGGCAAAGCGTCGTCTACGCTCGTTGGAAAGCTGGCCGCGGCTTGCGGTGAAGGGGCCTGGATAGATGGAAGGGACGTCATTCGCGGTTTGCTTGCGTAGCCTTTTCAGAGTGTCTGAGTGCTTTTTCATGAATAACCTTGATACCTATCTTCCGATCACTGTACAAAGACACGCACTTCAAGACTGGGAATGTAGTTAGCTGAAATACGAGATGAACTCTGCATTTCACAGACAATCTAAGGCATACCCCTGGACCTACTGAGGAAACGAGGGCCAAGGTGAGCCTGAGAGCAGCGCATCAGATAGCAACGCGGGGCACACCCTAGCAAGCGTGGTTAGCGGCTGCAGCGAGAGACAAGACTGCGATGTGAAGGGACCGTCCTTTTCGGAATTGGGGTACTTGCCGGAACCCCGAGGCCGATCGGATTTCTGCTGTTGGAATTCGGAGTCCATACACGAGGTTGGCCAGCCCAACACCGCGCTTTCGCCCATACCCACACTTCGACCTTTCTGATAGTTGCCCTTGTCCGTTCTTCAACGATATCATTGCAATCCCCTAGAATCATCCACCCATGCCGTCGTCTGCTCGCATAATCCACCAAAACCTTCTTGATGTCGACATCGAAGGATTAGAAATCAAACTGATCACCGTATCAGATCTGAACGCAGACTCCTCTGAGTTACGCACCGTTGTCGAACGCAACCAAGGTCGTGCTCTTGGTCTGTCCGGCACGTTCTTGCCCAACGGGACCCTCCAAATTCTCGCTGTCGCGGATGCCACCACCATATTCCTGATCGACTTCTGTCCAGCAGCTGCCACTGGCAGAAACAAGAACAACGGGCGCGGTAGTCCTCCGAATGCTGCTGCCTCGAGCACAGAGGGGTGTGATTACCTGCGCGATCACGTCTTGGGTCGCACCTGCGGGTTCGTGTACGGCTTTGACATGGCTCCACTCGTACTTGCGCTGTGGCAGAGTCACGACCTCCGAATCAAGCAGGCCATCGATCTCCAGTCCGCGGGCCCATCTAGTAGAACTCGGGCACCAAAAGCAACGATCGAGTTCGCCATCGGTGACCTCCACGGCATTTTTGAAAACAATATCATTCGCGTGTTCGACGACTACGTCAACCACCTTTCCGAGGACCCCAACGCCATCCAAAATACGACGTCTCTCGCCCAGCGTGCCTGGGTTGCCCACTATGTGTCGCAACTAGCTTCGATGGAGGACAGACTGTCACAAGTCCCTCCCATTGACACCGTCAAGCTCACTGACGTTGTGCGTTTTTTTTTTTTTTTTTCCGTTGTTGCCGCGAAACTGATAGGGTCGTCCTTAGGTCCTCCGATTTCTAGCTAAGAGCTCAACGGATTCCTTCCAAAGAGACCAGCAGAAGCCTACTCAAGTCACACGTACTTTCACTACATCTTTTGATAAGAGCAAGAACCGGCTTCATGCCCAAGCTGATCGTTACCAGAACAAGATCCGTAAAGGCAAGAATCAGGTGAGTTTTTTCACAGCAAATATTCTTTTCGATACTGAGGTTTGTATTAGCAAGCTCGTATCAATGTCTCTGCCCACCCTGGCATTGGAGGCTTTACTATTGCTGGCAAGGTTGCCACCACAGATCGCAGTGGTGCTCAGCTGAAGACTGATGGGGACCTTGCTGGCAAGTCTATAGCAACTATCACTCTTATGGGTCGGGAGGATCCCACAGCCGCCGAGGCCAAGCGTGCACAGATTATTCTCATGATCCTTCAGGGAAGAATCACTGCTGGGGGAACTGACTTTAATCCATGGGTCTACAAGATCTTCCTTGATCCTGGAGCTGACTTCACATGGCCAATTGAATGGTCTCAGCCCACTCCTCGATCCATCAAGTTTGACCCTAGCAAGATTCCTCGACCTTTGAATAGCTCTCAGAGGAAAGCAATCAGGTGTATGCTGAATCAAACTGATGGGTCAAGAATCACTATTATTCAAGGTCCTCCTGGGACAGGCAAGACAACTGTCATTGCCTCATATGTCCAGGCTGCTGTTATGGCTAACCTATCTGGCATATGGCTCATAGCTCAGTCCAATGTTGCTGTAAAGAACATTGCAGAGAAGTTGGCTGACTTTGGCCTTGTCAACTGGAAAATTTTGGTTTCTGATGAGTTCTATGCTTTCTGGTGAGTGTTCTGTACTTTCTTTAGTTTCACTGGTAGTTAATCTTAGTCAGGCATGAGCATCTGTATACCAATATCCGAGCCAACCTCATCACTAGTGAAGAGTTCTCTACTAGGCTTTCTGAATTGCATGGGTGCCCAGTTGTGCTTTGCACACTGAGCATGCTCTCTGGTGATTCCCTTAGAAGACATGACGCATTCAAGATGGTTCCTGTTCAAAGTGTGGTGGTTGATGAAGCCTCCCAAATAGAAATTGGTGACTATATACCAATGTTCTCCACTATTACCACAATTAGAAAAGTCACCTTCATTGGTGATGATATGCAGTGTAAGTTTTATCTTTCTCAAATGGATTTCAATTTCTCAGATGTTGGGTAGTACCACCCCATGGTCAAGATAACATCAAAGAGCTCCAAAGTGTCTTTGAAGTTGATCATCTGACTAGACAAGATTCAACCACTGGTAAAAAACCAATTATTTTTCTTGATACTCAGTGTATGTTTTTTTTGGCTTGAATTCACATCAGTAACTCAGCCAATCTCTAGATCGAATGCCACCACAGATTGGTGCTTTTATTGCACAGACTGTCTACCCTGGACCAACTGAGGAGTCAGAGCCACTCCTTAACTCTAGTGAACATCATCCTCTTGCTCAGGAGGAGTCTTTACTCTGCCGCTTTGTCAATGTACCTGGTGAGCAGGTATCCCATGGTACTAGCTTGAAGGTATGTATCTTTACCTATGACTCTAATATCAGGACTTATTCTAGACTTAGAATGTAGAGGAGTGCAAGGCTATTGTCCAGCTTGCCTCCATTTTCCAAGAGGAACAAAAGAAGTTCAAGATCATCACTCCTTATGATGCCCAGAGAGGTCTGATTGAAAGTGAGCTCAAACAAGCAGAGCTTGAATGGGGGGATAAGTGTTTCAATGTAGATTCCTTCCAAGGTATGTCCATCTCATTCTTTGAAGATGTCATATTTACTTACCTGAGTGTAGGGAATGAGGAGGACTATATCCTCATCTCCTTGGTGAGGTCCAGGGATCTTGGCTTCCTTGCAGACAAGCGTAGAATGAATGTCATGCTTAGTAGGTGCAAGAGGGGCATGGTAATTTTCACTAACAAGGCATACATAACCAAGTATGCTGGTCCTGGGAAGTCCCTTGTAGGGGAGCTCATCTTCAAGTACTATGAAGGAGATGAGGGAGGAGCTTGGATGGAGGTAGAGGAGTTGAAGAAGACTCAATTTGTGTGAGGGTTTGGGCTACAATGTCTGGTCTTTGTCAATTGTTCTGCTGTTCACCTCGTTTGTATGCTTTGATAACAGTTAGCTCTGGGTCTCTGACCAATGTATTTTTTTTTTTTTTGGTTTTTTTTGGTCAGTACGTTGAGATGTGCATGGCATAAGGGACATATTGCGTCGTGATGCACACCAAGTTTATAATATCATCGACATGTAGTGTCATTAGTACTGTCTTCGGATGCTAGGGACCTACAGTCTTGCCTTCGCTAGGATAGACTCCTCGTCATGGCCACTCTTGCACCTACTGCTGTCAGTCACTGTCTGTTCTGCACTCTCTCCCGCTGCGATAGTCACTTCCTCGCTCGAGCATGCCAGCGATACTTTGTCCTCGCTCTTCTTGGCCCAGAGACAGATGTTCCTCATGTCTCTGAGAGCATCCACGACGTGGTCGATGAAGGCGCGTGTAGACGTCGTCGGACACGAGTGCTTGGATTCAATGCAAAATTTGATGGAGTTTGGACGGATGAGGTCTGTTGGATGAATTCGGCAAGGTAGAGGTGTTGTGGTGAATAGAGGCGACAAGGAAGAATGGTTAACGAGGTGGGTGGATGATACGAAGACGATGTGGAGTCGAAGGGCACGGGTGGAGGGAGGCAGACGGAGATAGAGCCGATCGAGGTTAGAGCAAGGTCAACAAACCGACGACGGCAGCTGAGGGTATAAGGTATGCTCACAGTTTATTCCGTAACCGTCTTCATATGGCGATCCGAACCTGCGAAAGGTAGAGATCGTGATTAGCGTCGCAGATCAGAGGCTACATGAGAGGAAAGAGGTGGGAACGTGTCGAGCACAAAATTAAGCGTAGTTGTAGATCAGCTAGGGATGTGGCTACAAAGACAATTCACGAAGACGTCTATAACGTCAGCACGCCGATAGAAAAGTATACTATAGCAATGGTAACGCAGGAAGAACCAGAGACAAAAAGATCGCGGAGCGCTCACCCGGTCCCTCTGAACCACCACCCTTCACTCAGTCCACTCGTTGAAAGCCTCCATTCCTGGGTTCGCTTGAAGATAGCATCTTCAAATAGCGGGACATGCGTGCCGAAACTCTCAGCACTGTCCGACTGCGCCATTCTGTTTGCATCGGTATCTAAAGACGTGGCGTCATCCAGAGATGCGAATTCGTTGCTCAGTATGCAACGTAGGCCAAGGAGGTGTCGGTCGATACCCTGTCCAATCATTGCTGCGCGAGTGAGGGAGGAATGAGCTTTAAAAGCTGACTGCAGCAAAGAGTGAAGATGAGGTGGAGGCTTTTGGTGCATCAGTGCGACCAGCACAAACATGAACATCGGTTTCGCACATATGACGGGAGCGCCCAAATATGTGCGAGGTTGAGTGGGAAAGAAGCGCAGTTTGGATAATCATGGGGAAAGGGGGGCCAGGTCAGCATCGTCACATACCTCACCAAAAGCAGCACTTACTTCACTGCACTCTTTACTCTCCCCCTTCCACCTAGCACATCCCCTTAGGAATGCATAGCTCTCCATCGTAAACGACCGTATCGTCTCGGTGCGCCCATGGTGGAATGCCCGGGTCAGCGCGGTTTCATACACCGGGGTCGGGCGGGAGTGAAGTCGGTAGTAGGCGAGCTGGAGCGCAAGCTGAACAAACGGATCAGGTTGGTTCGAGGCTATGAATGGGTGAATGGGTGTATTGGCGGAGTCAATGGGGGGGGATAAGTGTCAACGGCTGGATCACAGCAATAAAATGGAGGTAAAGGCAGAACTCACACACTCGTTTCGCTTCCTCCCCTCCCCACTCCTCGAAATGTAATACTTCATGATCCGAGTTCACAACAAGTGCCTCCGCGCGTCGTTTCGCGTTCTCGATGGCTGTCTGTATAGACGGCGACGTGGAAAAATCAAGACGCGTCCAATGTGCCCCTGTACCGGCTTCCACCCCTCCTGACCCACCCCTCCCCTCTTCGCCAGCGTTGATCTCAAAAGGTACCCCACACAAACCACCACGAACTTTTGTATCACTTTCCCCGGAAACTCCCCACTCACAAACGACGCTGGGCACCAACGCGTCTACAACTGAATGTTCACCCATTGCGCCTGCTCGCGTGGTACGTTCCACAATGAGAGAGAGGGGTTTATCG
Source organism: Paxillus rubicundulus Ve08.2h10 (assembly GCA_000827395.1). Lineage (NCBI taxonomy): Eukaryota > Fungi > Basidiomycota > Agaricomycetes > Boletales > Paxillaceae > Paxillus > Paxillus rubicundulus. Next base: position 6,361 of record KN826021.1, read on the forward strand.
AAGAAGCGGTTAAGGGCTAAAGGAGAGGAACGGATAGCGTATTGGTGGGACTGGAGGTCGGAGGGAATGGTGGGAGAAGATGAGAAAGATTGAGGAACAGAGGGTGGAGTACGAGTACGTCCGTCAATCTCGAACGTAAGCGGTAGCTTTTCGACAAGTCTGTTGGCAGGTACGGAGGGGGCAGACCAATGGTCGAGGGAAAGAACAAAGAGAGATTGATGGATAGCTTCAAAGGAGCGTGCGTTTTGTGGAGAGAGAGAGACTAGGCTGCCGTAGTTCTATTTCGGGAGGATAACGAATTTGTCAGGATTGTCGAAGAGAATGAGAAAACGAGGTATATAATAATGAAACCACGCGGAGAAGTTGAGAAGGATACGGGGGACCTACCTCGGCCCACTCGTCCCTGTCATCTGAACTCAATACCCCGACCTCAACTGCCATGTGACCCTCCTGCTTCCGACGGAGTACATCGGTGACCACTGCTCGCAATCCTCGCTCAATGTCGTCAACGTGCAACGGCACACCAGTTATTGGGTTCGCGACACGGAGGGCATAATAAAAGTCTTGTGCTAGGACGGTGACTGTGGATGTCCACGGCGAGGAAGGTGAGGGGACGGTAAGCTTATCGCAGCCGAGTTGGGGAATGCGGGAGACATTGAATATCAGAGAAGTGGCGCGTCTAAGCCACGTCCCTATACGTGTTCAGGGGCGAGGAATAGTTAGGGAACGAATGGACGTTACCTGTCCGCGAAGCGTCCACAGATAATTCCTGTCTGCTCTCTCGGTTCCTTTCAGTTACAGAAGTGAGTTGCGAAATAAGGCACCACGCACGATTGCATCCTATGCTTGAAATCGACGATACCATGGATCAAACACGCAGCTCTCCTCACTTGCCAAGGGGTGAAGCCTTCTCCCTGATCTGTGACAACCTCCTCTGGGACATCCGGGTCATTGACAAACGTCAACCACCAGTTTGAATTAATGAGTAGAGGCGCTCTCCACTCCAAATATGTCTTTTTGATCCAAAAGTTATCGTCTAACCAATTGTGTGGTGAGGCTTTGTCCAACGCGAGTAAGCGAGCCTGTGCGAGTGGACCGGGACTGGCAAGGAAGGCACTGACGAGGGCTTGTTGGCGAGCATAGGAGGTGGAAAAAGAAGGCCCACCGGCGTGTTCGTCTGCGAGGAGAACTGGCTGGATGGATCGTAGATATCTGTCCATCGTTTTTTGGAGGTCGGGGATGGGGAGACGAGGAAGCTTGGCCCGGAGGTGGGATGTCGACATGGTGGAGAATATACGAGAAGTTCGAGGACGGGATATTCGATGGACTATCGGGTACATTGCTGCTTCATTTCTATACCGTCCGTCCTCAAGGCTCAAACTCACGGGCGTGGTGAACTTGGAGGACCCTCGCACACGTGACCAGTCGCGTTCCCACCATTGACTCAGAGTGACTGCCAGTCGACCATTGACCGTGCTCGTAAGTACAGCGCAATGCCAGCCCCTGAACGCGTCTCCCAATGGATAGCCCAAAACTACCCAAAACCCACCATAGACCCAGTAAGCTTACCGACCACGTCGCTATCAACGCAGGCAACTACTCACCCCCACAGGAATGGCTCTCTGACTGTTGCCAGTGGATATCCTCCGAATGCAACATTTCCCCATCCACCCACTTCCATAAATTCATCGAACACGTCGAATTACAACTCCTACGATCCAATCTTGGAGACTCGACCGTGCCTGGAACCGGTATTGAGCCACAGCTTGTTCCTCCTGGTATCCCGAATCCACCTCGCGTACATGCGGGGAGGCTCAGAGGTCAACATAAGCCCGGTCAGAGATCGCGCCGACAGAAACATACGACAGGACCCGTACCCCTCCTCGTCGAGATTAGGAGCATCACAGACATCGCCCAATCTGCCTTCAGTCTCTTGAATACACACCAGACCCGTCTCGACCGTGCCGATCTTGGCCTAGCACAGGGTGATGCCGATCACAACGGTGAGCAGCAACAACACGTTGAAGAAGACGAGGGTCCCATTCCGCGCTTTCCGAGGGGCATGCTCAGGTTCGAGCTGTCCGATGGATGCACGACCTTCAGAGCTATCGAATTTAGGTCCTTAGCCGAGTTGGAGTTGGGCGTTACGCCGTTGGGTTATAAAGTGCGTTTGGTGTGTCCCCTTGGTGTATATGCCCCAGCGCTCTTTCGTATCTATCTCACTCAGAAACCATCCTGTAGATGCTCCTTAAATCCACCCCTATTCGGAATGGCATTGCCTTTCTTGAACCTTCAAATGTCGCACTCAAGGGGTTCAGCACGGAGGACCACAATATCCATAGCGAGGAAGTCTTCGTCGGGTCTCTGAGGAGACGACTAGGGTAAGCCACTCAGTTTCGTTTCCTGGTGTCCGTCCTGCTCTCGTATTACACTGGCTTCTCTGCCGCTGCATCTCTTACTTCGAGGCTGAACGCAGCTTGCGTTGGATGACGCTTTTATGGACACGTGTATGAACATCTACTGAACTACCTGGTTCACAGACGTCCAGATCCTACACCTCACGTAGAGCCAAGGGCTCAAGGGCAGGCAGAACCCCAGCCTCAACCTCCCCCACGTCCCGCCCTTGCCCAGCCCGCACCAGCACAAACTTTACGTACAGCTCAAGCTACACGCGCCGCCCAACCACGACCTCCCTCACCACCCACAGACCTCGACGACGTGGATGTAGATGATGACGTAGATCCCGATGTCTTGCTCGAAATGGGGATGGAAATGGACAAAGAAATGGAGATGGAAAAGGAGCGAGAGAAGGAGCGGGGGGAGATGCGTCCTCCGCCCGTTCCTGCACAGCCAGGACTTCTCGCCCCTGTAGAACTGCCTTCAACCTCCAATAAGAAGTATTTACCAAGCCCGAATACGATGCTCAAGCCCACTTCCTCTTCTCTCAAGCCTCTGACCACTTCTTCCACCCTTCAAACGTCCCATTACTTCCCCCAACCTTCCACATCCAAAACTAAAGCCATCCCTGACATTGGTCTTTCACCCGTCCATGCTCCACTTCCCAAGCCGGAACCAGACTTTGATATAACTTGGGACAGCGATGATGCTGAATCGTTTAAATCTTCCAGAATGACTTTGGGGTCCACCTCTGCGAAGCCCTCCGTGTCGAGCCCGTCGAAGCCCACAGCTAGATCTGCCAAACCTCCACCGTCCCCTGACCCATACGACGACCTATTGTTCGATATGGATGTGGACGAATCGTTCTTTGAACAGGTAGGGAGGATCGAGCAGGGCGCCTTGAGTGCAGGCTTCAAAAACACGGCCCAAGGGAAAGGAAAGGAAAACGAAAGCGGAACTAGCGGAATAAGCTCAGACGTCCGTTTGAGAGCAAACTTGGGCATGGGTACGAAATCTCTAGATCTATGTCCCGTCTCTCTGTCGGGCGCTAAAATCAGTACGAGGATACGAAACAAGGGTGCCACTGGTACCTCGTCACTGATTGGCCTAAAAGAACCCCTTCCGCCACCGTCAACTCAACCCCCTCGCAAATCCAGTGCTGAAGACACCCTGCTTCCCCCGCCATCTACTCAGCCACCCCGCCGTCGTGTGCCCCGCGAAGCTTCGATTATCATTGTTTCCTCGTCAGAAGATGAAGGGTCTGAAGGTGGTGCAAAGCGCAAGGACTATGGTGCGAGTAAGCCCTTGACCCTTGTTAGGAGACGTGTACGCAATATTGGCAAAGCTGGGGGAGTGACCATAGAGGATAATGAGGAGATATCAGTTATTGATATATCTGACTCCTCTGAATGACAATTTTCCCGATAATTTCCACTGCAGTGTCATAACCTAACTAAGACTGTCAAGACGAAGGTCCCCCCCAACCTAACCGCCTAGGTGAAAAGCAGGATGTGACTGTTGTTGGGTCTGATGGCGAGACTATGTGATGATTTAGCCACGAGTTATACTACGTTACAACCAGTCAATACCGACAGTTACCTTGTTCATTTACAATGTCACTAAACTTGAGAATTGTGGCTGGCACGTTCAATGCTGGGCTGTCTACTGTATTACTAGTACTAGTACATCTGCTCCGTCTCTAACTTAAAGGAAAATGAACCAAAATACTTCCGAGTCGTCATGAAGGGAAGCTCACTCGGAAACAAATTGGCCCATGTTAGTAGCAATGTACAGATTTATTTTCTGGTCTTTGAATGAAAACAATGAGCAGGGTTATGAACCCAGGTGCAAGGTTTGGCTCGGGACTTTTGTCTATTCATTTTTGTGCTTGCCTGCCTATGGTTGGTCAAGCCCAGTGAACTTTGGACATTGTCCAGTATCGTCAGATATCGTGTAGTGTGAGAAAATAATACAATGATATATTGACATATTCTCCCTATTAGAGTGAACGATTCACAACATTTACCATCTCGTGGGGCATCGTCGTGTGTTACACAGTATGAGCAATGTTTTCCGGTGTTAGAAAATAATATCTGCTCATATTTTGCTCCCTGCATGCATTCCGCTTCCTTATATTATCCCATATTGCCCCATATCACCATATGTATCGAGGTATTAGTTATTCCCATATCAGCCCATATCACTGTATATACGCAGCAATAAGAATAATATTAGGGGCCACATCATGCGGGAATACAGTAGGGCAATACACGAGAACAGGGGATACGAGGGAAGTAAGTCCAGAGTCGGAGAACGAGGCATGCGGAAACTCGTGGTAGTATTGAGCAATTGAAATCTCG
>KN826023.1:0-11092 GCA_000827395.1 Paxillus rubicundulus Ve08.2h10
TTCCTGTGCCTTGATTTCTTATCATTCACATCTTTGACAGACGTTTGACATATCTAATGTTTCCACCTTCCGAATAATCCGATTTCTGACATTTCCCGATGTTCTGACATTTCCCGATGTTCTGACATTTCCCGATGTTCTGACATTTCCCGATTTAATCCTATCTCTTTGACATCTCTGACTCACATCCCGCTTCACTCCGGCACTCCAGTGCCCTCCGTATTTACTTGTCCCCGTAGTATATAAACCCCTTTTTGTATTCTGTATTCCTCAGTTCAAATATCAACTTTGATCACTCCTCCTCTCTGTCCAAACTTAAGTCCCTCGCTCAACGCTTGAAGCTAGCCTTCTTGTCGTCACTCTGACCCTCCGACCTCTGACCTTCGACAAACTCGCCTTACCACCTGGTACCGCCGTCACTCTGCTCCTCCGCTCCTCATCTCCGCCCTTAGTAAATATCGGACTGAACTCAGACAAGGGCACAACACATAAGTTGAAGCCAACGTCCACTCCGCCTCCGACAACTCCGGACAGCCCGGAGGAATTAGCATGTTAACAGTTGTATTACTACAGTATTTTGTCAAATCAGAGGCCCACTGGTGGGCTGAGCCTCCTGTCTGTGTGGTGGAGGGATCTGGAAAACAAGGGACAAGAGGTTCATCTGTGGGCATGCCAGATTCTCCCACATCACAGCATGTCTGTAAGGTTTGATTGCATACAATGTGTTAAAGGTTCACAGTGTCAATTTCAGTATTGTTGCTGAGTGATGGGATATTAATAGAAGTGGAAGAGGAAGATGACAAAGCTATAATGTTAGGAGGAGGTAAAACAGTGGAAGTCATGATATGAATACAATCGAAAAGGAAACATAAGAAAAAAAGGTGGGAGTGGGAAGAGAGAGAGAGAAGAATGGGGAAGGAACTCAAAACACTTGTCCTTAAGTATGAAGGTGTCAGAGGTGTGAAGTGCTATTGAAGAATCATGTCACAGCAAGTGCCATGGCCAGGCTCTGGTCATAAACAGTAGAAGGGCCTTGTTCTGTTTCTTATGCTTGCAGGCTCACTCTGAAACAGAATGACCATTTACATAACAGCATTTTGATGTCCAGTGGATGTCAGGCTAGTTTGGGCATGTACCCAGCTCTACTTGGCTTAGCCAGAAAGTGCTTAGATTCCCATCTGACCTTGTCCCAGGTGTCATGTTTCTTGTGAACCCAAACAAACTTACTCCAAACCAAATCACCATGAACACCACTATATGGCGGCATTCTATTAGAGGGAAATTGAACGTTGAGCGCTGAGCGGACAGTCTCTAGACGCTCGTTCTTTGATCCGAGTCGAAATTTCAAGTTGAAGATTGCATCCAAACAGCGTGAGAATTCAGTGTGGTATTCGTATTCCGTGTGGTAGCCTCGTGCAGGCTGCTTTCTTCCGCCATTGCAACCAACACCGTGAAGAACACATACCTCTCAACGATCCACAACTATGAAACGACACCAGTCGTCAAGGGCTTCATCGCCAACACCAACGACGTTTTCCGGAATCTCAAACTATCGCACGGAATCTTACCGCCCAATCAAGGATCAGGGACATGTACCAGCCTTGCCATCCCCCGACCCGAGGGTCATTGCAAGAACCCATTACACTGAGTTACAGCAGTATCTGGTGGCATACCTCTCCAAAGGTTTGTACAGTCCATTGACGTCTACAGGAAACTCAACAACTCACGCCGACATCGCAGCACCTGCCAATTCTCGCTCAACTGCGCGTCAGAAGCTCACAAGGCTCACGAAGCAGCAGTTCCAAGAATTATCTACTGATGTGTACGACGAACTTGTTCGTCGGAAGTTGAACACGCCTGAGGACGAAAGTGCGTACAACTACTGGTTCTTTTAATACCTATATCCCATCTTCAACCCAGTACCCTGTTTGCCTGCACGCGACGAGTTCCATCCGAAGAGAAACCAAGCCAGACAGAAACTCGCCACACTCCCAACAGCTCGGTTCGAAGACCTGTCATCTGACGTATATTTCGAGCTCTCGAGACGTTACCCCGAATTTAAAGAGGAGGCGAGTCTTCACATTCACAAATGGCCCTGCAGTAGTGGTGTTCTGATAGATACGCCACATTTAAATTTTACAGATTGAAGACAGGACAGGCCCAATCGACTCTCCCGGATCAGCTTATGACGATGTTCCCTCGCCTGAATTCCACACCTCGCCTCGATCAGATGCTCCGAACCTCCCATCGGGTTCTCGATTAGGGCGTACATCAGAGGACATAGTAGTGATGGATAGTGGATACGGGAGCAGCTCACTAGGACGACGTCCCTCAGAAGACGGATTTGGGAGACAACGACAGAGTGACGATGAAGTGCCCCACACTTCGGGCCGACGGAGCGAAGACATTTACGGTGGAGAGGCCAATGGATATGGATTTGGCGCACGGAGGAGGCCCTCCCAGGACATCATACGCGCAGGAGCAGGCGCAGACTTTGGACGACGCCCTAGCGCATCTGCTAGTATCCACAGTGACTCGACGGGAACGACGAACGGACAGAGTGCTACTGCTACGAGTGGCATGATCATCCCGAACAAAAGCACGATTGCCGAGGAAGATATCGAAGTGCCATATGGACGGGAGGAAGTGCGGGATAGCTCCGGGACGGCGGTTGATGATCGAGGCAGGGAAGGAGATGGGGATGGGTTCGGTGGGACCGAAGGCGAACATGAACATGAGAGTGCGCCGATGGGTGGGTTGAGTGGGTTGAGTGCGCGCTTGAGAAGTCAAGTGATGGGTGATGTGATGGACGATGATGACGGAGGCGGGGCAAGGAGCGGGGACGATTATTTCGACAAGGTGTCGCTCGGTCGGGCATCTGTAACATCTGATCGGTCGGCCGCTGGTGCCTCGAGAATGCTGGGTGGGCGAGCGAGTGGTCTGGGAGACGAACACGAACGACTGAGGCGGGAGTACGAATTCAAGATTGCTACTATGCAGAGCAGAATTGTGACGTTGGAACGAGATCACGGGAATACAGAGCAGCGTGAACAGGAATTACGAGAAAGCCAGCAACGAATCAAATTATTGGAAGGAGAGATTGATGGGTTCCGCAGGGTGAGCATTGTGGCCAACTCTTCTATTTTATTCTCAGCTTTCGCACAGCGTGCCGAAGAACATGGATCCGCAATGAGAACACTGCACAAGGAGCTAGATGAACTACGGGAACTACGAGCTAGAGAGAAAGAACGAGAGATCAAACGGGCCCAACACGACGAGGAAGAACTCCAGATCCTTAGAGACCGTTGTGAAAGTCTCGAGGAGGAACGTGAAAGTGGTCCAGGAATGGTATGAACCTTTGATTCACGGAAATGACCTCGCCCGACATCCCAACAGGGTGACCATGAAATGATGGAGCAACTCCGTTCAGATATGGAGGGCTTGATGGCTGAGCTAACGGATCTAGGCCGCCGAAATGACGAGCTGATGACCGCCAAGGATGCAGACCTGGTGATTATCCGAGATCTAGATAATCAGTCGAAGGAATACAAGCGCAAGTACGAGCAAGCAAAGAACGAATTGAGAAGTGTGAAAGGTGCGAGTCATATCCACCTCATTGAGTGTTCCGAGTCTGATGCGCCCGCTGTGATGTAGCTACTTCTCAGCTATTCTCTCAGGCTCCCAAGATGGATGATCAGTTGCCTGTGGCTCCGGATGGTGGTCTTGTCGATATACACCTTACTGCCTTCGTATCAGGAATCGACAGTCTCCTCACAGCAGGCCGGTCAAACGCACCCACCCGTGTCCTCATGCCCATGAAAGCCGTTGTGAATTCCGCCTCCGCTGTCATCGAAGATGTTCGAGCCTATGAATCACGACCCACTCGCGTAGATGTCGATATCGACCACCTGCGGTCTCTTCGCGAACGCCTGGAAGTAACACTGTCGAACCTTGTAGCCGCGACCAAGACACACGCTACGAGCTCTGGCATGTCCCCTGTTAGTCTTCTCGACGCAGCCGCAAGTCACGTGTCGGCTACCATCACAGAGATATCCAGGTTCATCTTCATTCGAAAAGCTACACGCGCTGAGCAAGAGGATTTTTTGACTTCCCCGCTACCTTCCCAGTCAGCTCCTTCGTATGCGCCATCCCTCCGTTCGGTCGATGAGCTGCGGTCAGGACATGAGCGGAAGTCTTCAGGCGGGAGCTTGAGACGTGGTGATGGAGAATCGCCTATGGGTGCAGCTGGAAGATTCGGAGACAGAAGAGGAGCCTCCTCGGCTGAGCCCTCGAGCTCCAACACGAACTCTCCACCTCCTATATTCGACAAGTCTCCCGTCCCAGGTGGAAGTGGAGGCATTAGCGATGATTCTGCGCCGCCCGAGGATGCCTGGTCTGAACTCAAGGTGCGTTGACGTTTGCTCCTTAAAGAAACAGCTGACTGAACCATTATCAACCGAGAACAGACCTACCTTGAAGCCCAAACCGAATCCATTGTATATGCCATACAAAGTGTACTGTCGGGGGTACGCAGCCCGATACCTGCGCCGACTCTGAACGAGAACTTAACACAAATTATCACGATCGTGTCGAGCATCGTTGCGGTCTGCAGTGACAATCTTCCTCCTGTTTCTGCTCAACAAGGGGCGGATATTCTGGCACAGCTCTCCGAACATGCTAGGAAACTACAAGACGTACAGGCGCTGCCAGAGGTGACCAAAGAATCGAGGCAGATCATGGCCAAGTCCAGTTTTGCGGTTGCAAATGCGATGAAGGGGCTGATGAAGTTGTAGGAGCAATGAGTAGGACAGTGATCTAAGTGTCTTGGTTGTCTGAACTTCAGCTTTTCTGTGTTTCTTTGTTACTTTTCGCCCTTGCGCTGCGCGCATGAGGGATACCTCCCACATCAGTAACGTCGCTGATGCCCTTCTGTTATCCCTGTTATGTTATGCCCATCCAGAGTATGTTAATGTACATCATACCCATCTAACTTCTCAGTACTCAGTCCTCGGTTTATCGAATCATGATTTCTAGCGCTTCAAACTGAGTCGCCGTGAATGAGCGAAGTCAATGAGATACGCAATGAGTCTGCTTCACGATCGGCCAAGAGTACTATCGCTTACCCTGCAGAGGGTGGTCACCCTGCATACTGTAGTAATACGACCCTAAGTTCGTCACATGTCACAAATGGGGGAAAAAGTCCTCGCCGATGTGCTCCGATAAGAAATCGGGTTATGATCTTTCAGATTTTTGAAAAATTGATGAACCTAAGGTCGTATTACTACAGTAGTTGGTCAATTCACAAAACTCATAGTAGCTCTCTTACAGAATTTTATCTGTATGGTCACAGTACAACTACTTCACATTTTAAGATACAGTTGAATTGCTCATGAATGCATGTGGTTGGGACTGCCAAAATCCAATGCATTATGAAAATTATGTGCTAACAGCATACACATGATTGGAGTTGAGATTTAGGAGTTCTTCCTCCACTGTGGACTTCCAGTATTCTGCATTGTGCCCTGCATAGACTTCCTGGGTTGTCTCCAGAAGGGACAGATTTTTGCTGCACCTGCAAAGATGAAGTCCTCAAGGGTTTCCATGGATGCTGAGAAGGCCCCTCAAATTTCTGGATCCTTGTCTGGAGCCTCATCCACAGCCTGTTGGTAATCCCAATTGTGGTCAGCTTGTTGGTGTTTCTGGTTGCTTCTGTGGACTCTGGCTATGATTTGAGCTGGTACAGGTCTTTCTGGAGATTGAGGTTAGTGTTGGACAGGAGTACAGTGTTAAGATCAGGGTTGAGTGGAATATGAGTCAGAAGGATTGGAACAAGTCAAGAGGAGTCAAGGTGAGTCAGAATGAGTCAAAGTGAGTCAGAATAGAAATAATTGGAAGGTGGAATTATTAGACATGTCAAACATCTGTCAAAGGTATGAAGGATAAGGAACAAGGCACAGGAACAGAAGTATTAGAGAGAAGCGGAAAAGTAGAGAAGCAGAGAAGCAGAGAAGCAGAGAAGCAGAAAGCAGACTTGTGTATAGGCAGGAAAGCAGACTTGGTCTGGAGTAGGCTCTGGAGGAGCAGAGTTGACTTGTATGACACAGGATATGACACACAGACAAAAGCAGGAGCAGGGGGTGGACCCATGTGGAGTTTTTCAAAGTGGTCTGTGAGGTTGTCAATGGTAGGACTCAGTGGTCATTGCACCTCTAGAGCATCCAGAGCATCTGCATGTGCACTCTCAGCTCCCACTGTTCTGTGTGGGCCCAGAGCCTGGAATTTGGAGTTCTGATGCTCTGACTTGTATTTCCTTGGAAATAGTCCCTCCCACTGTCCCTCAACAGTGGGGACATTCCATGGGGCAAGCTCATATTCCAGGACAGCTCTGGCCTTGTCAAAGGTCACATGGTGGCTGGAGATGACAGTCTGATACTTGATGTCTAGGAGCTTGTAGGCATGTTGTCTGTAGGTATATCCAATCATGATGCACTTCTGCCTGTGGGAGCAAAATTTTCCCCCATGTTGTTCCTTTGGTACATGGTCATAGGCAGTACATCCGAAGGGGTGGGAGATAGTGGGGTTGACCTATTGGCAGAAGGGAGTTTGATAGGGGTTCTCTCCTTGGAGTCCAGACATCAGACTTCATGCAGTGACATAGGCAGCCATGGCCATGGCCTCTACCCAGAAGGACTTTGGAAGTTGGGATTCCTCCAGCATGGTGTTTGCAGGTAGGGATAGAATCTAATTCATCTGCTTCACTAATTTGTTTTGCTCTGGAGTGTAGGGAGTGGGTGTCTCATGTAGGGTTCCATCCTTTTGGAGTTGTTCCTAGAAAGCCTCGTTTATGTATGTATTCCCCTCCATTGCTTTGGATAGTGTCCACATAGGTCTTGGAGAATTCCTCCCAATCAACCTCCATCTGGAAGAGCACCTTGACATTGGCCTTCCAGTGATTGTAGATCTGGAGTGCTGCCTTCTTTTGTTTCATGAAGTGTATTCAAGGGAAATGGGAGATATCATCTACAATGATGATCCAGCATTTGTATCCTTCCCTAGACTGAGGGATTATTAGACCTCTGACATCTATGTGGATGATTTGGAGTGCTTGGATCATGTGGGGTTCCTCTAGGAGTTCAAATGGAAGTTTTTTTCATCTTTCTGAAGCCACAGGCCTTGCAGAAAGATGGAGTTCTGGCCAGGATGTTGATTCCCTGGGGTTGTCGTTGTTACAATATCTTGGGCACCCCCCTATCTTTTTCTTGATCACCTGACCAATTGTACTATCACATGACCTAACCTCACTTAGGTCTTTATCTATTTCCTTTCTTGTCACTGTTCAACCAGTCCCTTGAGCTAGAGTCTTATGGCTGTGTTCCTTCTATAATCTTCCTTCTCTTTCCTACCAATATCCTTTATCTCTCTCTTGGTCTGTGCACACTTCTCAATAGTATATAAACCCTCTACTTTGCTTGGATACAACTCAAACTAGATCTACACAATACATTGCATAACCAGCAATCCCTTGATCCTCTAAGCTATGCTTCACTTGATTGGCCTATAAGTCTGCCAGCAAAGACTTCTTGATACTAGATCTAGTGCAACTATCTTAGTTGAACTTGTTGGTGTTATTGCTGTGAGCTCTTAGGATTTCACAAACATAACAGTCCTTGCTTGACCATGTGCTGAATCTGAGCCATGGAAGTGTGTCCCATGCATTGGTGAAGGAGATTTATTTCCACAGCAGCATGTGTTGCTTCCACTGGGCATTATAGAGTGAGATTGTCATGATATAGCCCTTGTCAATGAGTTCTGGTGAGAACAGGGGTTCTGCCCTTTCAGACATAACATGTGCTGGAGTTGGCTGGGAAAATGATAGAGAGTCTGGTGGCAGAGAAGTGCTTTATGGAGATGGGGGACATCCAGAACTCCAGAATGAGTAGGAAATTGGTCAGGACAATTTCATACTTCCTCTGGAGATGGTGGAGTTGGAGGAATTGTCCCCAAATGTGACTGGACAAGGAAGAATAAGTGGGGAGTAAGTCTGGAACCAGGATCAGCATGGGACCACATGGGAAGTAGCTCCAGAGTCAATGACAATGGTGTTTCTCCTACTGGCCTTGGGTTTGGATGACAAGTAGGCAAGAACATGTGCCATTAAAGACTTGGATACACCTTTGGTAACTATGTTTGCAATGTCTGGAGCTTTAGGGGAAAGCTCCAGAGTGTCCAATTCTGCTTTTCCACCTACATCATGTCTGCTTTTCTGCCTATGGTCAAGTCCACTTCTCTGCTTATCACCAAGTCTGCTTTTCTGCTTATTTCTAATACTTCTGATTCTGTGCCTTGTTCCTCATCCTTCATACTTTAATAGACACTTGACATATCTAATAACTCCACCTTCCAATTTATTCCATTCCGACTCACCTTGACTCATTCTGACTCACTTTGGCTCATATTCTGTCCCACTCTGGTACTCTGGTGCCATCTGTGTTTACTTGTCACCATAGTGTATAAACCCTCATTGTATTCTGTATTCTGCAGTTTGGATATTGACTATAATCACTCCTCTTTCCCTGTCCTCCTAAGATCTCCATTGACACTTGAAGCCAGTCTTCTTGTCACTCTGACCCTCTGGCCTCTGACTGCTCCCTCACTACTCCACTCTGCCATTACTCTGCCACTCCATCACTCCTCTCTGCCATCACTCTGCCCATCCATTAAATACCAGACAGAACTCAGACAAGGGTGTAACACACAAGTTGAAGCCAATGTCTGCTATCATACTTTGTTAACTCTGGACACCCCAGAGGAACCAGATTCTAACCCCAGGCTGCTATCATCTGAGCCAGGATCCTCAATTCTGGGTGTGGACTAAGCACATCCAGAGGAAGTACCACTTTGTCCAAGATGACCTTGTCAGAAAAGGAGAAACCAACATCCACTATGTTCCCACAGACAACATGGTAGCAGACATCCTCACAAAGCCTCCCATTCAGGAACAGCACTGGAATTTGTTCAGGGTATGGGACTATGAATGCGCTCAAGTGGGAGTGACAAAGTACAGTGAACTCCATAATCTCGGAAGCCTGGAGATTGTAACTCCACTCTGCCACTAAGTGGAACCACTTGGACTCTCAGCATCCACCCAGAACCCATCTGGAACTTGCATGGACTGTTATCCCACTTCATCATCCTCTTCTTATCATTACTCCCAAGCCTCCAGGGGCACTCCATCATTATCTTACATTGCTTAACCCCATCTCCTTTCATATTCCTGTTCCTACTCCCCTGTTACCATTAGTGAGCACTTCTCTGCCTGCTTGTCATATACTGTGTTGTACAAGTCAGTTCCACTCCTCTGGAGCCTACCCTGGACCCACTCTGCCCTTCTGCCTATATGCAAGTCCACTTCTCTGCTTATCACCAAGTCTGCTTTTCTGCTTATCTCTCTTACCCCTGATTTCTGTACTTACTTCCTCATCCTTCATACTTTGACAGATGTTTGACATATATAATGATTCCACCTTCTGATTCATTCCATTCTGACTCATTTTGACTCCTCTTGACTTGTTCCCTATCTTTCTGATGACTTCAACCCACATTTCATTCCACTCTGGTACTCTGGTGCCCTCCATGTTTACCTGTCACCATAGTATATAAACTCTCCTTGTATTCTGTATTCTGCAGTTTGAATATCAACTTTGATCACTCCTCTGTTATTCCCATCTAAGTCCTTCTCTTGACACTTGAAGCCAGCCTTCTTGTTGTCACTCTGACACTCTGTTCTCTGACCCTTTCTCTGACCCTTCCACTCCACTCCCCACAACTCCACCACTCTGAAATACTGGACCAAATTCAGGCAAGGGTGCAACACATAAGTTGAAGCCAATGTCTGCTCCTGCACCTCTGACAACTCTGGGCAGCCCAGAGGAACTGGGCCTTAACACTACTCTGCTACATATATATATATACTTCTTACTTCAGATTCCTCAGTTGTTCTTTGCCCCTCTTAGACAGCAGCCAAGTCTGGAAAATCACTGCCCTCTTATAGTTTTTGTCACCCATCCATGCCACAGAATTAATACACACCCTGAAAAACATTGTTTGCACTCAAAATTCACTGAAATGTGTGCACGGACATGTTATTCACATCACAGGAGTATCTATGCTATCCCCTACTACATCAGCCACATGGGTGTGTTTTAGCATGTCCATAGGGGCTGGCAGCTTGCCATTCATGCTGCAGAATTAATATACACCTTGAAAAACATCACTTCCACTCTAAATTCAAAGTGGATGTGCAAACATATTATTCACATAAGGTAGGCCTCATGTGGGTTCATCCAACATCATGTGACCAAGTGTGATTCCAGCACAGGGACTAGGATGGATGAGGTGTATCTGGATGACATCTGTACCGTATCCGTGAATTACCTTTTTAGTCTATCCGTATGGATTTGAGGCCCAGTCCTCACAGATAATCACAGATGGTACATGGTCACACCATGGTTTGTTGAATCATACTATCACGTCGCATGCATTGTTGTGAATTGTAATACCATCGTGATATGTAGTATGGTCATTAAAGCATTTCCTAGACTTTACACCTAACTGCTACTCACCCCACTAATGTCTAACCTTAATGTAACAACTTTATCCACACTCATTACTACACCCCCAACTTCACCAAATCTTCGGAATGCAAGGCCAAGCAGAAGCACACCAACATTAACCCATGCCGACACCAATCACATTGTTGCCAATCAATCACCACCCAAGAAGCGTGCTCAGTGTGACATTTCTAACTATAGCCAACCCGATGAAAAAGTATGGGGCCTTCCTGATGGCGACATCATCAGTAGGTTTACAGATCACCTGTTCACATAGCAATGACCTAATGGTTCCTGAAGCCGCAGCTCTTGCACGGTGGTCTTCACCAGTGTACAGTCATTATAATGTATCCATCATCCAGAATGTGGTTGATGGCAAGAAGGAAATGTTATATGCCTTTACCTGCAAGTATGCTAATCCAGACCATTCCATCAAGACTCGACTTCGCCAGAAGACAGGTGATGGCACCTCTAATCTCAAG
>KN826024.1:0-11042 GCA_000827395.1 Paxillus rubicundulus Ve08.2h10
AAGTCACTTTTTCCTGATGGACATTGGCAGGATTTAAATATAAGTGAACATGCTATCTGTGCCAGGGATGATCAGTCCCATCCTGTTGGAGTACTGCCATGTCCACCCAACATCTGACCATTAGCCACCCTGATCTGTCTCAGTCCATTCGTCATATGGGACTGTATTATCTTGGCTGTCAAATTGAGTCAGCTGTATCACACCTAATACACCAACCCAATGAATATTGGCTGACAATTGGCAATGGCTTTTAGACAGGGAATTTGTAAGCTCTTGCATTATATATATATAGACCTCAACATGATTCATTTATAGCAATTTCTGCATGCAATGCAGCAGATCCATTCCACCCACCTGACCACTGCAATCCCTGCACCAGTGGTACAGGGGATATACCACATTTCTTGCAAGAACCTTCAAATGGCACTGCAGGCTTTTGACATGCAGAATTGCACCATGTCTGCAAATATCCCCACTTTTTTGCACAACTGGGACCCAATGCTGGTGGATGACTTTCAAGGCAAATGGTGGGATAACAATGCAGAGCACAATGGGAACCAGGAGGAATACAATGTGTGGGCGTAAATACTTCCAGGCAAGCATCATTATCTTCATGGAAGAATGGTCAGAACAACCTTTCTTTAGGATCTATGGCCCTAGCATGCTTCCCTTTTCAATTCTCATCAGCTTCAACAAATTTATGAAAGGGAAAAAGAACTGTTGAAATGGTTGGAAGATGGGATGCAGGAGTTGGAGGAGTTGGACAAAGAAATCAACCACTGTTGTGGAAGGGCCACTGAGATCCACAAGCTGCTCAGATTTCCTGGTACCACCTTGCAACCCTGAGATCCACCCGAAAACATCTATGTAGTTTCCCAGAAATATTTCCAAGTATTTTTGAGTTTATCACAAACATCTCTTGTTGTGTGATCATCGGCCCACCAATATATTTATGGAAGGTTGGATCACAAATGGGCAGGCCCACCTGGATGTTGCAGAGAGATTGGATGACATTTGCACTGGCCCACCAATATATTATTGGAACATATAGATAGGCATGAGATGGCCTGCCAATACATCATTGGATCATTGGACAACAAACTAGAGGACCCACCAATACTTGTGTGTGCCCACCAATTATATGATTGGAATGTTTGACCACAAATGAGAGGGTGACCCCCCAATATTTCTGACATGGGTTGTTTATTGCACCTATATTTATTCAGGGCAATTATGTATTTCTTCCAAGGTGTGATGATGTAAAATGGATGGAGTGTGATCCTACTTTTCTTGTAAATTTCAAGTTGATCCCATTTCCATTCAATCTCTCATGTCTAGGGAACAAGCCTCTTCAGTGCTCTGTCCACCTGATTCTCCAGGGGTTCTCACAGACCTGATCATAGATTACATGCACCATAGATTCCATGCAGAAATGGAAACATTACAAACTACCCATCCAACAACCATTTTACCAGATGTCAACCTACCTGCTGACATGGTTTTTGAGGCTGATAGAATGGCAGATGTGCTAGTAAGAGCCCACAAGAATCCTGGTATGTGCTGCTCTATCATCAACCCAGTGGAGGGACCCTCCAACGATCTCCCAAGTGATTTCATCAGATTTCAATCTTGGCACTGAGGCAAACTGTGCCTCTGCATTTCTCTGCAATGTAGCTTCGAACAGGGAGAATTCCTTCAATCCAGCACTAGAGAGATACACTCATCTGTTGGAACCTGCCATCTTGATCATTGAGTCAGGCGAGGTGATCGCTTGGTATCTCCTAGCGGCAGTCAGCCAATACAATCAGGTGTGTTTTATTCTTGAGGACTTCACCAAGTCACTTATAAGTTGTGGCCAGGTGTGAGTGTGGGAATCCTCAGAGAAAATTAAAATATCCCAGCCTCAAAGCATAGGGCAAATCAAGGATACAAAGAAATGGAGGACAAACTCCACTCTTTCTCGGAGGGATGCCAAGCTAGCTGGAGTGGTGAATCTCTCACCAGCATGGTTCCAACAAGGTCACAGTGTCAGTGCATTTCCAACATTTTATTTGAGATGTTTTATTTAATGGTTTATGTTTCAGCACCCTCTTGAAGCATCTGTGCTATTGAAACCTGGAAGAAACAAGGATGAAGCAAAACAATGGCTGGCTGCAATATTCAAAGTGCATTCTCATCTCTCTGCAGCCATGCGTATCATGCACCTGCAAATGTATGCAATAGGGTGGACCACATTAATCAATATTTGGGAAGACACATCTACAGAAATGCAAGAGGTGCTGCAAGTTTGGCCATCAGTTTACAGCAGTTTATCCTTGATGGTCAACCAATGCTCACCTTATCATTTGGACAACATGGGCAAGCTGCAATGGTTTGATCAGCTATTGACCATGGGGCACTACAATGATCTGGATCTTGTCTTACCCACCCTTCAGCTGAGATTGGATTACCTACCAGGGATGGTCATTGCATTTTCAGGAAAATTACTTGTTCACGGAGTGGGGAGATGAATGGAGACAGGGCTTGCATTGTGTGGTATATGCAAGACAAAGTGCATCAGGCAGTGAATGATGGTGAATGTGGGTACTGTCACCTAGATGATGTTGAATTTTTATCTATATTGGTGGGTCCTCTTGCTTGTTGTCCAACAATCCAATGATGTATCCATGGGTGTGTGTGTGTATTTGTGGGCCTTCTCATACCTATGCTTATGTTCCAATACTATATTGGTGGGCCAGTGTGAACATTGTCCAATCTCTCTATTACATCCAGGTGGGCCTGCCTGATGATGATTCAACCTTCCATAAATATATTGGTGGGCATGCACAAGTATTGGTGGGTGCTCTCATTTGTTGTCCAATGATCCAATGATGTATTCACAGGCCCACATGAATGTTGTCAAGTTTCTCTATTACATCCAGTTGGGCCTGCCTATTGCCTATTCAGTGTTCCATAATAATATAGTGGGGGGGGCACCTGTTAAGATCTGGGTCCTCCGGGCTATCCAGAGTTGTTGGAGCAGAGCAGATGTTGGCTTCAACATATGTGTTGCACCCTTGTTTTGAGTTTAGTCCAGTATTTACAAAGGGGCAGAGTAACAGTGGGTGGCAGAGTGGAGTGATGGCAGAGTGACAGCAGAAGGGGGAGGTCAGAGGTCAGAGGGACAATGAGAAGACTGGCTTCAGGTGTCAAGGGAGGGACTTAAGATGGACAGACCAGAGGAATGATCAGAGTCAATATTCGAACTGCTGAATACAAAATACAAGTAGGGTTTTTATACTACAGGGACAAGTAAACACAGAGGGCACTGGAGTGCCAGAGTGAAGCAGAATGTGAGTCAAAAATGTCAGAAAGATAGGAATAAGTGGGGAGGAGTCAGAATGAGTCATAATGGAGTGATTTGGAAGGTGGTGCTATTAGATATGACAAATGTCTGTCAAAGTATGAAGGATGAGGAACAAGGTATGGAAATCAGGGGTAAGAGAGATAAGTGGAAAAGCAGAAAAGTGGAAAAGTGATAAGGCGGAAAGGTGGACTTGGGTATAGGTGGAAAGTGGACTTGGTCCAGAGTAGGCTCTGGAGGAGTAGAGTTGACTTGCATGACATGGGATATGCCACCACCCCAATGTTGTCGGCTCTCTGCAATACATCCAAGCAGGACTGCTCATCCCCGCCCAAATGTTCTCTAATCTCTATAACATCCACATGGGCCTGACTGTTTTTCATCCAATGTTTTAAGAGTATATTGGCAGGCCTGAGACAGTTTTTGTGGGCCCTCTTGTGTCTAGTCAAATGTTCCAATAATATATTGGTGGGACTGCCCAAGTGTTCTCTAATATCTCTATAGAATCTACACAGGCCTGCCCATTTGTTGTCAAACCTTCCAACAATATATTGGCAGGCCTGAAACAGTTTGTGCAGGCTATTGTGTGTCTAGTCAAATCTTCCAATGAAATATGGGTGGGCCTGCCCAAATGTTCTCTAATCTCTCTATAGCATCCACACAGGCCTGCCTGTTTTTGATCCAACATTTCACAAGTATATTGTTGGGCCTGAGACAGTTTTGGCAGGCTCACCCGATTGTTGTCTGATCTCACTATCACATCCAGGTGGGCCTGCCCATTTGCTGTCCAATGGTCCAACAATATCTTTATGGGCCCACCCAAATATTGCTTATTCCTCCTATTGCATCTAGGTGGGCCTGCCCATTTGTTAACCAATGGTTCAACAATATGTTTGCAGGCCCTCTTGTTTGTTGTCAAATGTTCCAATGATATATTGTTGGGCCAGCCCAAATGTTGCTGATTCCTTCCATCACATCCCAATGTGCCTGCCCATTTGCTGTCCAAATGTTCCAATGATATACTGGCAGGCCCACACATATGCTACACAATCACTGCCCAAAATTATAGGTGGGCCTGCCTGTAGGTTGCAGACTATTGCAACTCAATACAATATCATGGGCCTGTCCATATGTACCCCAAAATTTACTTTAATCACTGCTGGGCCGCACATGCTTTCACCACCCCTCAATATACATTTGGTGGGCCTGTGACAAGCCCTCTGTGTCTATCGTGAAATTGTCAGGGTGAGCCAGCCATCTCTCTCAGAAAATATGACTACATGGGCTCTATACTCAATCAGTTGCAACAGAAATTATGGACACCAGACAAATACACTGACATATTTGATGGATCCATGTGTTTCATACAGCTCAAAGGGCCTGATGGGAAGTTATTCTTCTCCAACCTCCCTGATGGGAAGAGTGGCCCCAACAGCAAGCTTTGCATTGGTGTCAACCTTGGAGTTGACTGGTAAGGCCAAGACCATGCTACTAATGTAATACCTTCTTCAATCAGACTATTGACAAATGTATACAGGTTCTCGTATATGCATAGCAACATTGTGCCTTCTCACTGTTAAGGTCTGGTTCCTTCGGGCTGTCCAGGGTTGTTGAAGGTGCAGTAGCAGACGTCAGCTTCAACTCATGTGTTGTGCCCTTGCCTGAGTTCAGTCTGGTATTTGGAGGTGTGGGGTTACAGCAGAGCAGAGCAGAGGGGTCAGAGGAGGGGTCAGGGAATGGAGGGTTGGAGTGACAACAAGAAGGCTGGCTTCAAGTGTTGAGAGAAGGACTTAGGTGGACAGAACAGAGGAGTGATCAAAGTCGATATTTGAACTACAGAATACAAAATACAAGAAGGGTCTATATACTGCAGTGACAAGTAAACATGGAGGGCACCAGAGTACCAGAGTTGGATGGAATATGAGTCAGAAGGATCAGAACAAGTCAGGAGGAGTCAAGGTGAGTCAGAATGGAAATAATCAGAAGGTGGAATTATTAGACATGTCAAACATCTGTCAAAAGTATGAAGGATGAGGGAAAAGGCACAGGAACAGAAGTATTAGAGAAAAGCAGAAAAGTGGAGAAGCAGAGAAGCAGAAAAGTGGACTTGTGTATAGGCAGGAAAGCAGACTTGGTCTGGAGTAGGCTCCAGAGGAGTGGAGTTGACTCGCATGACATGGAATATGACACTCACCAATCATGTTCAACATTGTTCTCCATATGTAATTTACCACTGGAATGCAGGTATCTCATTCTCATTTTATGACCTTGAACTACATCTAATCACTCTTTTTTTCCTTCTAGGTATTGCATGTCCAACCTGATGTGTACAAGCATCCTCCCAGAGTGGAAGGAGAAAAGCCCAGATTAAATACAATGCTTCCTTCAGGTCAGTGAGGTACAGGTTGCCTCATCCAGATCATTCTTGTTGCAGTTGTGTGTGATAAACCAGCTGCTCACAAGATTTGCAGCTTTGTGTCACATTCTCATACTAACTTCTACACAGTTTTCTGGTTTCTGTGTCCTTGGTGAATCCACATCGGGTTGGATGACATAAGAGGATCCCACGGTAGTATGGACTACCATGGGGAGTGCAAGGCAACGCACAAATGCCGGCGGGTGTGCCGAAAGGCCCCTTCCTGCTCGATGACTAATGGGTTCCCATGGTAGAGACTCCTACCTCCCATTGCCAAACCCACATTGCAACCAATCCAATTTCGGGTTGTGCTTACCTAAGTCGTGCCTACTGACTAAGCCAACTCCTGAGATAGGACATTAGATTGGTAGTTGGAATCCTAAAACACAGTCGGATAGACAAGTGGTAGGGGCAGCAGTGAAGCCCCCTGATGAGAACTGTCACGAGTTCGAAACCACTGTCAGCCGCTTTCTTTATTTGCCCCTTTTCATACTGTACATGTGACTGCACCACATGGCCTGGCCCTAATCTTAGGAGAGGGGCGTCAGACAGATGAATGAGCAAATGGATGGCCTGACATGTCCTCTTGTGTACACAGACTACATGCTGTGCTGCTTGTGCCTCGTCACACAGCACGACAATTGATCAAGGACAAGGACAAACCCAAGGCATTTGAGAAGGGGGGCACATTTTACTAGTGATCAAGAAGTAAATATTGATGTTATTGACATATTGACAGCTTTTCAGCTGAGAACAAATGAAGAACAATGTAAATTAGGAGAACAGTATTGCCAACTTACCTTACTAACAGCTTGCAAAAATTTTGTCAAAGAGTTTGCCACATGGTAACACAACTCACACAACTACCATATTTTGATCTCATCAATCAAATTGTTATTGATCCCATGCACAACCTATTTCTCAGCAAGTACTCAGGCTCTTCTCATCTTGCAACTCCAAGTGTTCTACACTTCTCTAGGCCTTGTCAAGTTTCTACAACATATGGGTTCAAAGAAAGATCCTCTGACGAGGCCATGAACTTGCAGCTTGCAACAAGATGCTTGCAGACATGTGTATCACACATGTAACTTGTTTCCTCATATCATTGCTGATAAGTCTTCTCAATTTATTGTACCAGGCTCCTGTGGTAAACTACCCACTGACATTGGGATGCCTTCAAGAGGATCCCTTACAGCTGATCAGTGGTTATTAGTGTCAACTGTTTATGGTCCAATAGTGGTCAGTTTTCCAAATATATCATAATTATCCTACATGGTACTACTTGACAACAGATTCCCCAGTTATGGAGTGCAAGCCTCCCACAAGACATTGACCCTGAAATTTTGCATCAGCATGTTATCATGATTCAGAAGTTGGAGTCAAAGAGACAAGAACAAGCAAATTACAAGGCCAACTACAAGAAAGCACTTGAGGAGGCAAAGAAACTTGGAAAAGAGGCACATGAAGCAGAGAAAGTAAGGATCACTCAAGAGAAGCTCAAGCTCACTGAAATGAAGAAGCAAGAGAAACTATAGACATGGCTTCCAAATGGGCAGAGAAGTTCAGACTTATGGCAGCAAAGAAGGCACAAACTGCACAGGCAAAGGTGAGCTAAATACTTCAAAATCTCTTTACTGAATATCTCTCTGGGCTTCTAAGAAATGAAAGGCCCCATGTGATGAACTACCAGATGAAACCAATCCACCTGAGAACAATGAAGCAATTCCAGAAGCTGGAAAAGAAGGAGGGAAGGTCTCCCTACATTGTGATGACCCAGTCACCTTCCTCAAACTTTGCATGGCACTTCAGATCCTCATCATATGTAAACTCACTGACACCAACGTTGACATGGCAGACAACTTAATCTGCAAATATGACCTTGGACTTATAACAGTGAGGCCCAGAAATGGGCAATTCAAGATTTTTCACCCAAGCTGACTTGCATCAACAGCTATATGGCTCAGCAGTTATCAAGCCTGACAATCACTTTGCAACTCATGTTGGTGCCTGCTCATGCAATTTTGGTCCCCTCCACAACTTCTGGATGTTCTTGTTCAAATGGCTCAATAAGGTTCTCAAGTCTTACAAGACTAACAATCATTTGAATGGTGAGTTGCTTCTTTCAGGAGTTTCAGAGAACATGCAAGATCAGAAGGCTGGTAACTATCACATAGTATTCTTCCTTGTGAACTACATTAGTACAGATTGATTTCAAGATATTTTCTCTGAAACACTATCCTGCTGAATTGCTCCCATTTCAAGCCTCACAGATCATGCTCAAGGCTTCCAATGAGGAATGTGGTAGCATTTCTGGCTTGGCTACACTATCTCAAGAACTTGACAATGTGAATTAGGATGGTACATCTGTCTAAATTCAATCAGATTGCCATATGATGTCTCATAAAGCATGGGAATCAGCCTCACAATCATACAATCTAAGTCTGCACCACCAAACAAAGGCAATGTCCTCAGATACTTACCAAATGCTCACCTGAACAATTTACTTCAGATTTCCCCTCACTCCAGTTCACTGTGTCTTTGAGAATCTCATCATACCTCAGTGTTCCTCTCAACCATGACACAATGTTCTTTGAATATGTTTAGTGAATGGAAAGCAGTACTATGCTTCACAGACCATTGGTTTCAACAAATTGTCACTTGTCCACATCATCATTCCAGGGCCAATCCCATCACATGCATATGGTGAGATCCTCGAAATATTCCAGGTTAAACAGCAATTTTGTGCCAGTGGAGAATTCCTTTGGTTTGGCCACATGTGATGGTTCAAGTGTTGGGAAGGGGCATGTGAGGATATCTGGAATGCAGAATAACCAGTGAGTACTAATCCCATTTCAAACCTATGGCTTTTGCATTGACAACAGATCAACAGTGCATCAGTAAATGTTCAGCTCTGGGACCTTGGGGAGTATCATGGTTGTGACTCTCAGCTCCTGCCTCTCATCAATCTCAACTGGATCCATGGTCAACTAGGGATGACAATTGTATCCCAAAGTTCAGTCCTGTCACAGTCCTCCCTTGTCATCTGCCTCATCATCTGCAGATACAGCTTTCCAGCAGACTAATTCCTCAAGGTATGCAGTGCCCTCTTTGAGCAGGTCTTCTTTGTTGTCAGCTTTCAGGTGTTTGTAAAAGCCAACCAACTAATATGTGCCTTGCAGTACCTCCAGTCTGGATGCTCCTCTCTTCATTTTGAATCCACCATCAGCTTGAGCAGTATCATTGGAGGTTCTTTGCCAGACATTGATGCTTTGTCAGACATCATTGATGGAGGAGTGTCAAATGTTTTCTTAGCAGGTTTGTGGGTTAATGTTCAGCATTTCTTCAGTGCTGGTTGACCACTTGCCATCTGCCTATTAGGTTCCAGTTTTGTGGCCTTGAGTGACAAGAAATATAAGAATGCAATGTACTGCAGATTTTGGTCAGCTCATGTATGCATGCTGGTTCAATGCATCAAAATTATGTCAACAGACCTCCATTGATATCTAATTGCCATGTTTGCATCCTTGGACAATTCTGTCTTCTGCCATCACTCTCACAGGCTGTCACTCAGCTTCTCATCATCATAGGATACTGCATTGGCACAGAACTCAGTGTTGATCAATGCAAGCACACCCAGCTCTGATTCAAAATTTTTGCCAGCCACCTTGGCATTGGCTTTCATCTTGGCATCAAACCATGTTGCTGCTTTGCAATGGTTTTTGCTGACTGGTGAATAATCAATGGTAAGTCTACCATCTTGCAATTTATGCAATGCAAGGGTGACTTACTCCTGACTGATGGGACCAACAACAACCATTCACCAAGTGTTCCTCAGCCCTGGCCATTTTTACAGGATTGGTGCATTCTGTAGCCTGCTTGCGAATGTTTCTGAAGTTTTTTTTTTGCATTTAAGGATGAGATGTTCATGGTGGCCTTCATTGTCAATCTCTGCATTGGTATGGGGGTTCTCATGTCACTGCTGCCAGATTGTCAAGGTACATCAGTGCATCATCTTATTATGCTCACTAGGCTGATAAATACCTTCTCATTGTTCCAAACTCTATCAGTGATTAACTTGTTCAAGAAAGATTACAAGCACTGACTTTGAGCAAATGATGGTCATTTGAGTCACTAGTACTAGTTTTAGTTGTGCAGTTCATTTCTGTCTCTGATTGGCTTATTTCCTTGTGAAGAGCAGTAATTTCATCCTCAGTAGATTGAAGATGTTCAGTGAGTTGCTCATTGGATTATCTGAGGTTTGCATTGGCTGCTGTTTGCTGATTTATTGCTTCTTTGAGGTATTCCAGCTCTCTAAAGAGTTGCAAGATGACCAGATCATGTGACACTCTTGGATACATGTCAAGGCTTCCCATTGAACCACAATGATATCCATGCTGTGTGTGAGTCGGTAGTCTACTTTGAGATTGCAAACTTGAATAAGATGACTGATGGTCATCAAAAGGAGTCACATTGTGCATCCCAACAGAGTGAGAACAAGAAGAGCTTTGTTCACCATTGAAGAATGGTGTGCCCATGCAGCCTCTGTTATCAAGGTAAGGGGTACTGTTTCCTTGTGGGCCCATCTGATATCCCTCATCAAAGTTCATACTGAAAGCAGGAGGCTGACTGCCAACATGGCCTGGTGTGCTCTGATCATTTCCATGACCAGGATAGAGATAGGCTGACTGTCATTCACTTTCAGGGGATAAGCATGGCCCAGGACTGCATGGACCCATCATGTCTGGATGGGATTACTGTCAAGGACCTGAATAATATATCTGGTAACTTTGCAGCAATACTAGCCTATCAGTGACTTACACCTGGTCCTTGTGACTCATGCAATTGGCCCCCAGGCCTATGCAAAGTGAACAAATTGTCAGGAATCCCTAGAGACTGGCTTTCATTTTCTAGATCAAGCAGAGACAACTACTTTTTTCCTGAAGGAAATGTGTGTTGGTAGGGATTATCTGGTGTTTCACAGTTGTAACTGGGCTGATTCCCAGTCACAGGGGTTAGAGTAGGGGCACCACCAGGGCATATTTGTGACTGGGAGGTGTGTCCTGGGTACAGTGACTCCATAAACCATTGCAATGTTTGGCCTAAATGTGATGTGCAAGGTATATCACAAAAGGGCGTGAGAATCTCGCTTAGCTCTGGTGACGCGCATTGTATTAGTCACTCCTGGCTACAAATCGGTCCCTGGGTCATGTGATTTGCCTCAGGGGCTGTGGAGATATGCCAATTATAAAACAGTGATACCATTGCAACAGTTTATGTACTCTT
>KN826025.1:0-11100 GCA_000827395.1 Paxillus rubicundulus Ve08.2h10
CTGCAACTCCGAGGTCGCAGGAAAGCGGAGGTACGAACTCCGGGGTCGCGGGAAAGCGGAGTTGGTGTTCCGGTTCCGGAGTTCACTGTATTTTGTCACAATTATTAATCTCAAATTTCGATTCCACATTTTCATGGGCATAAAATGCCAGAAAGGTGCTGAAAACTTAAAATCTTTGGTAATTCACGCCTTATATTTCAAATTTTCTCACCCTGAAAATGCGAAACAATGATATTTTATATTTTATAGATTGGTCCACCGGCTTCTCGGACTGAAGCGTGACCCGCCCAGACGTGACGTCACCCTGGACCGTCACGACGTCTCCCATTTTCTGTCTTCAAGCTGGCGCGTATACTAGTAGCTTCGCTTACTTCAAGTTCACTGCAGCCTAGAAGGAACATCAATCAGTGTATCCGATTTTATGTTACGGTCAGCAGGAA
The DNA here is from genome assembly GCA_000827395.1 of Paxillus rubicundulus Ve08.2h10. NCBI lineage: Eukaryota > Fungi > Basidiomycota > Agaricomycetes > Boletales > Paxillaceae > Paxillus > Paxillus rubicundulus. The sequence goes on from KN826025.1 coordinate 441, forward strand.
AGAATGTTGCGGTGAACAGGTACGTCAAACTGATATCATACGTCAGACATTCGCTCAGCCAGGCATAGATCCAAGTTCATTCCCCCGAAGGTGCCCTTACAGGTTATTCACGGGCGACATGGGAATGCTCTTTTGTTAGCCAGGCATAGACTCGCTAATCAGGCGACTTGCTTCAGGCTAGTATCCACCGCAACTACCTCTGCTACCCCCAAACAGACCGACTCCAAGATTCCTCCTCCAAACGTACCAACTCGGAACACCAAGAAGATAGAGTTGAAGCCTGGTCCTGTCAAGCCAACTGCACTCACGCTGCACTCAATACCGCCACAGCTTCCCTCTCGGAACGCAACCAAGAAGCCCCATTACCACCCTCCTTGCCATAAGCATCCCCCCAAACCCGTTGAAACCTCGTTGAGCGCAGTGGCACTCGCAAAGCAGGACATTGCTTCCGCTTCTGAACATGGCGTACTGGAGCCACCTCCGAAAGATGCCACGTCTTTCAAGCGTTTTACCCATCAAGCGTTCCAACTTCTGGTGTGTCGTCATGTCACCTCGAAGTACTAGCACTGACACTTGATTACCCACATAGAAATTCTACTTCCGGGGCCTCAAAGCGATAAATATGCATCGAAAACAGGTATCAGCAATCCGCTCTCGTGCCAAATCCGGTGGTACTCTGCCCTCACGAGCAGAGCTCCGCTTCATCAATACTTACACACAAGATGTTCTCAAGTCAGCTTTCCGTGCCGAGTCGCATACTGGTGTACACTGATCCCGTTTATAGACTCTTGCCTTTCCTGGTGATCGTTATTATTGCTGAAGAGCTGATCCCTTTCGTTGCGCTCTACGCTCCTCGTATGCTCCCATCGACATGTGTCTTACCGGGGCAACGGGAGCGCATCGCGTCCAAAGCACGCAACAGCCAACTTACAGCCCTATTTAACCACCGTGGCGTATTCGAAGCAATTTGCAGAGCAGGCAAGCAGTCTGGCTTCGTTTCATTAAACAATCTCGGCAATCCGGGTGCAGTTTGCAGGTAGGATTCGAACCTTACTGTCCTGCCAACCCACTCGCTAAAAAGGTTCCCTGTTGAAAGCCTTCTTGGGTTAGCTTCTTGGGGTCCTTCTCAGCTCCATGCCTGGCGTATACGCAGGCATTTGAACAACATCTCCGCAGACGACGCGATGCTGAGAAAGGAGGGTCACGGTCGACATTTGACTATCACCGAGCTCAAGGAGACACTGCTGGAGCGCGGGATGTAAGTCCTTTCGGTATGAGCCCTGCAAACGTGGATCCTGATTTGACGACGGTTCAGGATACCAGTACCAGACAGGTCCTTGGCGGAGGACTTGAGAGCCCAGTTGAACTGGTGGTTGGACACCGCCGAAGTTTTACCAGAGGGATCTGACCCCGTCAGTAGGCGCTTGTTGATGGTCGGTCTGATTGGGTCTCAGAAGTAATCCTGTAGAACCCTCATCATAATAGCAACACAACTCACTATCCACTACATACTATAGTATCAACGTCTGATTAGATACAAGGAACTGTTAGACGATGCTGATCAACTGCTCATCGTCAGGTACCTGGAAAAAGAAAAGTAAGCAGTCCTGTTGTATTTTCCTGTGTCCCAATGGTTTCTGCCCACTGCTGGCCAGCGGTAGTGATCAGAAATGGGTGACCCACTATTGCTGCTAGCGTCCTCTTTCCTCCTACATCAATGGTCAGGTAGGGGGTATGACAAGCGACTCTACATCCTCCCCACCCGAAATCGTTGCCACCTCTTTCATCGCTTGGTCTTTCCGATGTACGAAATTGCGACAGACAAAACGCTTCTTAGGGCGCTGGGAGCGAGAGAACAAGGATGTAGCCCTTGAGATAGCAAACCACTCATCGTAATCCTTCGACGACAATTTGTGTGGTTGCACCGCCAATGGAGCAACGATAGCCAGCTCTTCTAACGAGGGGAACGACAGTTAGGCAAACAACATGTCCAGGATCAAAGGGCTCCCAAAATCAAGCAACCCTTTGTCCAAGCACACCTCAAAGCGTTGGAGCGAATGGGCGACGACCATATCGCCTTCCCTGGGTGGTAACCGGATGCGCAGGGTATCGGGAGATATGGAAAGCTTTACTGTGAGCTGCTGTAAGTGGGGAAAGTCTTGGAATAACAGCGTGAAATCAAGAAGCAAGTTGCAGTCAAAGGAGAGGTGGGATATTTGTTGAGAAATGCTGGGAGGGATGATGTGCGTTGATGTTCCATCCCCTTCGAATGCAACGTTCTTGAGATTTGGAGCGGAGTGGAAGACTGGTGCGCTCGGTTGCGGGAGCTCGCCGATGCGACTCTTTGGATGGAGGGAAATGAGAATGCATTCCAATGCTGGTAATGTTGTGTTATTGACGAAATGGTGCAAGTACGTCCGATTGACGTTCAGACGAAGATCTCGGAGTTGAGATTCGTGAGCGGTCACGAGGTTGAAGATATCAGAGCGTAACACATTACTGTCGTAGCCAAAGTCCGTGTGTACAGGGCAAGTGATGCTCATTCGCAAGGGCCGAGTGCGGACATGACTGAGCCACCTTTTCACCATGTCCACATAGAACTCGTAGTTCCACACCCCAAGATCGCGAAGCGCTATCGATGACCATAGCTCAGAAGTACCTTGTGCGACGACTCTCCAGCGACGGCAGACTTGTGTGAGCACGAGAGGCGCAGAACGGATGTTTGGCACGACGTAATGGGTGTCCGGGAGGCACCGTTTGAAGATCTCCTGGAGTAGCTCGTCAGGGAGGATCCGTAGAGGGCTGAGCCGTGCACGATGGATTGACATGAGGTGTTGTGTGGCATTACGTTGACGCTCAAGGATGCACATGTCAGCGTGTGCACGGGCTATTCGTTGTTGACATTCTTCGATGCCATCGTTAAGGAGCTGTAGTTTTGCATTGTCTTGGGCGAGTGCGTGTTGAGCTGAAAGATACTCGGCTTCGCGCGGAGGGGACATCGAGTTAACGATGTAGGCATCAGCACCGACTGGGAAAAGAACCTCAGCTTCTTCGACCCTGTCGAATGCTGGGACGAACGTCATCAGGTAGGCGGTGTCTGTCATGAAAACTGTGGAACGACCTGGTTCGAGATTCAATACGATACTGGATTTCAAAGGAGAGGCTTACTGGGACAACGTGAACGTATTCTAGGTTGGGGGGAAGTTCAGAATTTGCAGTTCAGATTAAAACGGAGGAAGCGAAGAACAAAATCCGACCTTGTTTGGGCGCCAGGTCCTTATACTGCCAAGGCTTGGCTAACACTCAGCGTGGTCACCAGACACATCATTACTCACGAATTAGAATGATACTGCACAGGGCAATGCAGAAGTTCCATGGTTCATCTGGGCTGTTACTAATATGCAGGGGTTCTAGTCGACCTCGGCAAAGCCTGTGACATTGGACCTCTTCAGATACGTTGGCAACGCACCGCTCAAACTATCTTGGCTGTCTGCGAAGTTAAATACACAGGTCTGGGGGTTTGGCCCTGCTGAGTCACTGCCGCATGATGAAGATAACCGTCGATTAGTCCATGTGGCGTTTCAACAACTTGCCAAACCTGCCTGCCCCAGTGGTGGAACTCAGTTGAAGACAGTACTCTACCAGTGCGACTACTACCTTCCGTATCTGGCGTCCGGTAACAGACATCACCAAATATTCCATACACGCAACAAACAAAAACGTTCCTAAATATCAAATCTACGTTCTTCTATCCCATTTATCCTAGAGCTCACAATGTGCCGCTCATCAAACACGACCGTGCCCCGCCCTCTGGGTTCCTTGAATCCTTTCACCGGCCCCGCAACCTCTGTCCCCTCTCCAGCCTCCAGGTCCCACACCCATATCGAACCGTTGACCCCCAAACTTACACATCGCCCATCGGCCAGGGAAAGTGCAGAGATGGCTCCGAGTGGTCCGTGCAGTGTGCGGACAAATGTGAGCTTCGGAGCATGTGAAGAAGATGACGCCGGCATGTGCAACCGGTAGAGCTGCAATTGAGTTGAGGTGTGACCGGGTGGAGACACATAGGATGATGACGACAGCGAGTCTGATGAATCGCTAGAAGACCCTTCGTCATGCGACGAACAGGGCGAAGGTTCATGAAAATCACCAGGACCCAGGACGATCCATTTGCCGTCAGTTTGTATGTCAGCAACCTGCTTTACTTTGCGTCCCCATTGTGCACGCATGGCTTCAAGCCTCTGATCGTCTATCCAACCTTGAGGCACATCAAAAGCTCGTACTGAGCGAGTCCTCGTGACTGTAAAGCTGCCTAGAGAGGGCAGAACAGGACCTGCCCCGCTAAAGAGTGTTGGGGATGACGTGACGGAACCCAGAGAAGATATAATAAGTTCCGTAACACCGACGCTCCAGTGAAATGGGTGCACTGGAATTGCGTAGGCCAAGATAAGCTTGTACGAGGTCGAGGAGGGTATGGCGGACAGGACAAGGGATGTGGGTGGGTAACTGGTGAATGAATTGAGGGACTGTGCGGGGGTCACCGAATCCCCACTGAGGTCGTACAGCGTGAGTGTGAATTCGTGGGATAAGGTGACAAGCAGTGGATGATGGTATGCGGCTTGCATGACATGGGAGCGGTGATGGGACGAGGGGGTGTAGGTGAGCTTTGGGGAAGTCAACGGCGTCGAGATGAAGGAGTCGTATTCGTAGATGCTAAACTCTCCTGTTGACAGAAAGCTCGCGAAACGGACAAAGCTATGTTGTTTTGATGTCCTGGATAAAGGAGGCGACTGATCGATCGCTATAGTCGATATGTTCACTGGTCTGGTGAAGACACTAGATCTGCATTTAAGGGTAAGCAATATGTCACCGCGTGTTCTGAGAAATATGATCGGGTGATGTGAAGCCTCGGAGGAAGCAGATATTATCAGAGTTCCAGCCAACAATACGTGGAACCTGTGGCGGGCAAGCAACGCCCCCTCGTCCGCCGTGGGTGGCACCACAATGGGTGCGCTATCACTCAAGCTCTCAACAGCGCAACGACCTTTATTGTGTGGATGAGATAGCCATAGTGTGAGAATCGCCTCGGACGGTGCCCACCATTTCTCCAATTTGAGCTTATGCGATACATCCACTTCCAGTCCAAGCTTTCGTCTGCTGGCACGGATGCACGGGACGGAAGTGGCCTCACTAAGCGGCCATCGGCTCTGTTATAGAACCCTCTCCCGCCTCGAAGGCGGGCTTTGCCAAAATCTCTGACAAACAAGGTCTTCCAAAGCTAGAGTTGGATACCGTATTGCATTCCGAATGTTCAGCATGCGTTCCCTCCACATCCAAGATATGTCCAAGTACCTGATGGTCGCATGAAAGTCTGGAGCAATTCCTGTTGGTGGCCTGGATGGCACAGAGATCTCTCGAGTTTAAGAAGGTGAATATGAAGAGTATGAGCTCGTCATACAACGCGCTATCAAACGTGATGATACACTTGGAAGAATATGGACGCGCTCCATGCTGGCGCTTTGCTGGAGGTAGGGGAACTGGAAACAAGTGCCGTTTCAAGGGCTTGGGATCCATCGCTGAAGGAAGGGAGATCTGGTAGCGTGAGGGATAGACTGGGCAAAGGCTACCGTATAAGGTAACACCTTCCCAGCCGCTACTGTGACGAACAGACGACTCGGAAGACACTCTGGAGTTTACCATGGCACCCTCACGAGGTCAACAACTACTCGCCCGCAAGCTCCACATAACCCTCACCAACCACCGAGGACCAGTGCACGTCGTCCGATATGCCAAAGGAAGCGCCAAATACATTCTGAGCGGTGGTCAAGACCGAACTGTGCGCCTCTGGAACCCAGACTCGGGCGCTGAAATTAAAGCATTCGAAGCCCATGGGTATGAAGTATTGTCTATATCTGTGTGAGTGACCCCAGCCCACTGGTGTTCCTGAACACGTTGGACTTTTTAGGATTACTTAGGAGCCATGACAATGCGAAGTTTGCATCTGCGGGGGGAGATAGGTCTGTGTTCGTCTGGGACGTTGCTACGGGCGTGACGAATCGCCGTCTGGCCGGACACATGAGTAAAGTCCATACAGTTGAATTCAACGCCGATGCAAGTGTGTTAGCAAGTGGTGAGCGTTGGTATCTGCTTGTGTGCACACCCAGGAGTGTTCACCACACTTCTTCAGGCTCCTATGATGCAACAGTCAGGCTTTGGGACTTGCGGTGCAGTTCTTTCATCGTTCATACTGAGAAGTATCCATCCTGAGGCCGTCGCGTCGTGCGAAGATCCCAGTCTCGCGTGCCAATACAGATCCTTGAGGAAGCTCGTGACGCAGTTCAAACCCTTCATGTTGACTCGACCACCATAATCGCCGGCTCCGTAGATGGCTACGTCCGTACATACGATCTGCGCAAAGGCGAACTCCGAGCAGACTTTGTCGGTCGTACGTTATTTCCCTTACTCGAAAACCACCTAATCACGCTGACCGGTGCTGCTAACAGACCCCGTAACCTCTGTCGTTCCATCCGTGGATGCCACAACTCTGCTCGTGGCCACGCTTGACTCTCACGTGAGGCTTTTCGACACGGTAACGGGAAAACTCTTGAATAAATTTACGGGACATTCGCATGAGTCATACCGCGCTCGTGCGTGTTTCGGGCATGAGGATGCAACCGTTGTTTGTGGTGACGAAGATGGGCGCGTGTGGGGTTGGGATTTAGTCGATGTACGCATTTCTCTTCCACTGGATAGGAAAACAACTTTTACTTACGGTACTCCTTTATAGGCGGCGGTCCTCCAGCCGAACCCTCCTCCCAAGGTCCACAATAAGGTGATCACATGGATTGAGCACCATCCTAGCGAGGCTGGAGAGATGATTACTGCCAGTGCTGATGGAACGGTAAAAGTATGGAGGCACTCGTAAATAAGCAAGCAATCGAACACGACACGGCTGAGACCACAAGTTCCATAGTTACTTACCACTTTGATGAAGCAACATACAATAATAGTACAAGGCGAATACAATTAATGGCCAGATCCATCCACCACAGCTTTCAATCGTTGTCTAAGCATACCCTTCGTTCCTCCAGGCTGCGACTCCTTCTGGGGTTCTGGAACAGACCCGGCACTCTCCCAATCAGAGAAAGAAGACGCAGTAGGTGACGTGGCGCCTGCAGTAAACATCGAGGCTGTATTTTCGCCGCTGAAAGTGCTGAAAGCGCCAGAATCGCGTAACACACCGAACTCCCCGGGACCCACCAACTCGACCATTTCTGTAAGTGTCGCAATGCGTGTCCAGCGGCGGTACCTAGTGTACTTGCCCATCCCACCCTTGCCACTAGCTCCTTCCCACTTGTTGTCGCCATAAATCCACCCTTCAGGGTCCGTGACGACGTCATCTTCCTGGCCTGGGATGATGGAAGGATCATTGATATGCTGGTCCGCGCTAGCACTTTTCTCCCGTTCAGGAGGCTCTGTCGCTCCGCTAGTGCCCGCACCGCCAGAGTCTCGGCCCCTTGCAGCTCGCAACATTCGCGCAGCGGTCCCAGAGCCTTCATCAGTCGCATCCTTATCCTTGGGCGGCGTCTTCTCGATCCTCCATAGCCCATCTTGACCCTCCCTCCTCACCAGGACCCGCCATTCTGGTTCTTCCCATCCCCACCTTGCCTCACGCTTTGCTCTACCATTCTTTCCCACGGGCACAAATGACGTCGTGGGCGGCGGGAGCGAGAAGCCAGAGGGTGGAGGAAGAGGAACTTGAGAGGCGCTGCACCAGGAGGGGCGTTCGCCAGGGAGCAACGCAGCTGTCCAGTCGAGACCCATCCACCACCGCTGGTTCTCGTACACGGTGAACAGAAAGCGAAGGGGTGGAGATGGACGGGGGGTGGTGCTATCTTCGTCGTTGGGCTCGGATGTATGGGAGGCGGCATTAGTGTATTCTGTGATGCCTGAGACGGGGCGAGATACGTACTCAGGAGGCGGCGAAGGAGTAGTGGGCATGGGAAGAGGCTCGCCTGAGAAAAGCGAGTAGAGGCGATAGAAACCCCAACGGAAGTGTGCGCTTCGCATAAGTACGGTGCGTGCGTTGCGGGCCCATCTGGCACGGTGGGTGAGGACGAGCGTCCCCGTTACTGCGATGCAGATGCGCAAGGGAACGAAGTAAGTGAGGATGAGGTAAGGCGGGTATGTGAAAGCCGCCATGCGGACGAGGGTCAGTGAAGGCGGGACCAGCGAATCGGAGAATGGGGAGGAAGGCAAGAGGGCGTGGATAGTGGACAGATCTGACACCACGGCATGGACTGTGCTCTCTGTGGCTGGGAGTGATGTGACCGGTGAAGTTACGGCATGGGATGTCCACCGTCTCAGAGTGAAGACAAAGAAGATGGCAGAAGGCAGGAAGAACCTAAAGACAGGTTATTCTCCTGTGTGCGTTCTCTCCGAATAACAGTACGTACTTGAGAGTAGGCTCCGAAAGCATGCAGAGTGCCCACCACCCAGCAAGAGCAAGCCAGCTCTCTTCCCAAACAGATTGCCAGCTAAAGATCTGAGCAATATGTCTGACCACTGCGATATACGGCGCAAGCGCAACTAGTTCAAACGTGAGGGGCGGTGGGGTAGCGCTCACGAACTCGATGAGTGTGGGAGGCGGTACGGGATTCTGCATGGCCGGAGTGATAACAGCGGCCGAGCTGGGAGACGTAGTGGACGGGATCTGGAGTATCTTTGGTCTGTGAGTAGAAGCCTTGGCTGTTTGAGACATCCGGCTGGTGCACTATAATATCGACTATTTACGAAGGTAGGTAATATCAATAGGTCAGAACGAAGAATCGCACACAACACCAGCCTTGAAGCTTGAACCTAAGAAAAATCAACAACCCCTGCAGGGAAAAAGTCCTAGTGGGCGTTGCTCGATGGGTGTTCGGATGCAGGCAATGCCTGTGGAATGCCAGTGCTAAGGTAGCCCTCATGCGGGTTCATCCCACATCACGTGATTTCCGTGAAAATTTGAATAACTGATTTACGAAGACAATTTCGAGGGAAGTGGGATTTTTGCAACTGTGTAACAAGCCTATTGTGCTACAGTAAAGTTATGTGCTGACAAAATCATGATGACTACATGTGTGGTACCTGTGCAAAGTCTGTTGAACAAACACGAGTCTATCGACCCATTGGGGGCATTGCCCCCAAGCCCCCCAGTATGGTGCAGGGTAATAGATGGACCACCGAGTGGTCCACCCATCACCCTGTCATCCTATTTATTAACTTAAGTCCATTCAGTACACTCCAGGGCCATCCATCCATATCCCTATCATCCTAAATTATCATCTTAATTCCCCTTGGTATGCTGCACATCATGCATGGTCCACTTCGTGGTCCACTCATCACCCTGTCATCCTAGTTATTATCACAATCCCCATTTACATATTTTCTACAATGCCATCCATCCACCACTCCTGGGTATATGTTGCTATTCCCAACCCCCCTTCATACACTGCAGGATTCCAGCTGATGCTTAGGGTACCAACTACCAATCTAATACCCTACCTGGGGAGTTGACTCCAGTCATAGCCATGGCCATGTGAGAGTGGCTACCCCAGGCTGGATTGGTTTCAAATGGGTAGAATGAGTGGGGGGAGGGAGGCTCCATGTTGTTAGACCCACAGGTCACTCAGGCACATACAGTGACTCCATAAACTATTGCAATGTTTGGCTGTTTTGCAGTAGATGTGATGTAGTACCAGATTGTGTGGGAATCTCATTTAGCATTGGTGAGCCAGGTTGTGGTACTGGTCACTGGCTACACAACAGTACCTTAGTCACATGATTCTGTACAGTGGCTGTGGAGATATGCCCATGTCAATACAGAGACATCATTGCAACAATTTATGTACTTTCAGCCTAGAAGGTGGAATCTCAGCTAAATGAAGGGATAGTTGCTGTTGTTTGGTCCTGCAAACAAAGATACATATATAAACATTATGTCTGAGTTTGAAAAAGTTCATGCACTTCTTTCTTTCCAACCTCCACCATCATGAGATCCCTCTCATCTACTCAAAAGAATACCACCCTCACCATGCTTGATTCTGGCCATTCTGCTCACTCCATTGCCTCTACCACTGGTCTCCATATTTCTATCATCTCTAGACTTTGTTCCAAAAAGTGTTCTGAACTCTAGAAATCCATTAGAGGTCAACCATCTAAGCTTTCCTCTACCAATATCTGCCATGCTATCCACCTCATCTCTACTCAAAAAGCAGAGAATGCTGTCCAGGTGACCAAAGCCCTCACCAATATCATCAACCAGCCTCTCCACCCAAATACTGTCTGCCAACACTTAAAAAACTGGTATGAAGGCTGTGGTCAAGTGAAAGTGCCTATACTTTCTGCCAAGTATTGCAAGACATGGCTAGACTTTGCCTATGCTCACAAGGATTGGACTTTGGAGGACTAGAAAAAGGTGGTATGGTTTGATGAGACCAAAATCAAACCACCTAGGGTCATATGGTTGCAAATGGGTGTGGAAAAAGCCAGGAGAGGGGATTAGCAACAGACTGATAGAAGGGATTCTCAAGTTTGAAGGAGGTTCTGTGATGATGTGGGGCTGTATGGCTTGGGAGGGTGTTGGATATGCCACCAAGATTGATGGTAGGATGGATGG
>KN826026.1:0-11086 GCA_000827395.1 Paxillus rubicundulus Ve08.2h10
GGGGGGCGGGAAACTCCACCTTGTTAGACCCACAGGTCGTTCGAGCACACAGGGGCCTTTCGGCACACCTGCCTGCAATTTTTTCGTTGCCATACATTCTCACGGTGGGGGTCAGTCACCGTGAGAACCTCTTATGCCATCGTCATGTGATTCGCAGTAGCGACACAGATGTACATCTAGTTTTTCTGGATATTTTTCAAGATATTTGCGTGGACAAACAGGTACAAACATATGTGTTCTGCAAACGAAGACTGCACTTTACTATGCAACCCGCTTTAGTACTTACTGGTGCTCCAACCTAGGCAGCCATCCCGTTCGCATTAAGGACAGGACATGACTTGGCAGGCCTCCAGTGGTCATGCAGCGCCCCGATCTACTTTATGAAGGAGGTCCTGTGATCAGTACTCGGACGGTGCTCCTTGTTGGTGTTCTGGCTGTCTCTCTGCCAACGGTCATTCGTGTTGTTTCATCTCCAGTTGCAGTTCTCATCCTCGCCCCGTTTTTCATCATCCTGGTTGCTGTCTCGTGTCTCCTCATCAGCATTTCGTTTGCATACACTCTCGATTCAAGGCTACCCACGCGCACCAACCCACTCTCTCATGCAGCTCGTCCGCTTGCCTTTTCTACGCCTGCCGCATGGCAGGCTGTTCTCATCCGCTCACAATGGTCACATAAATCTCCCCAGTCACTGCCTTCATTATGTCCGGGCATGCCCATAACTTCCTCTACCCTTAACGAAATCATGATCTTCATAGTTCGCGATTTCGTTCTGTCCTGGTACAAGGACATCTCGTCTTCTCCCTCCTTTCCGACCTCTGTTTCGACATCTCTCCACGTAACGCTTGAACAATTTTTGCAACGCATGGAAACTATTGATGTTCCTTCCCTACTTGTTAAGCGTATACTGCCCAAGGTCACCTCGCATATTGAACAGTTCCGACAGTCAGAGGTCGCTCTCCGCGGTGCGACCCTGGAACGCCACCTCACCCAATCGGAAGAGCTCGACATGCTTTTGGCTAGCAGATATGCCGGAAAGGGGGGAAGGTTACATACAGCCGTGGACAATCTTTCATCCACGTTCACGAAACAAAACGAGGAAATGCACCTGAGGACGATAGCGGATCGAATCCTGCTTCAAATCCTTCCTGAAAAAGAAGCTCAAAGCAAGACGCTCAGGATAGTTGCTCGAGAGATCGTAGCTTGCGCTGTGCTTTACCCCATCATGGATATGATCACAGACCCGGACTTCTGGAATCGGACGATCGAACAGGTGGTGAGTGTCGAGTGCAATCGAGGTTGATGGCCTCTGAATTCAATGTAGGCTGGAGCTGCGATTCATCAGCAGTATGTCCCTTGTTCCGAACGAAGTGGAGCCCTTTTGACTCCATTTTTTGTGCAGAAAGCTCATTTCTAAAGTGCGAAATGTTCTCGAAGCCCAGTCTCCTCGACATCACCACCGCGTCTCATCAACGGTTACTCCAGGAGGAGACACAATCACCATTCGTACCGATGTTCGTCAGTTCGAATCATTTCTCCGAAGTATCAATCGCTGTTCCTCTCTATTGGACGCGCGTCGCCTCAAGAATGATGTGATGGGCGAAATTCGTAGGACAAGGTTGTTGCTAGGTAGATCTTCATCACATTGCGGCAAATACAAGTAACTGACGAACGAGTAGCAAATCACGAGAAAGAAGACTGGATTAATGGGGAGAGGACCGAAGATGTCGTGGCGTTTCTGGACAGATTATACACTGCGAAGCGCACAGTTGAGCAGCGAATTGCTGTCCTTGGCGGTGGGCAGGACCTGGTTGGCATGGTTTATCTGCTCCACGATGAACGTTCGCTGATGCGATCTATCCATGCAGACGAGTGTCCCTGAAACTGGTGCAAGACCGAGAGTCTCATTCCGGGATGTTCTCAGCAACCCGACGTCCCTTTCATACTTCATGGAGTTTATGGATCGTCGCCATCGTTCATTGCTTGTCCAATTCTGGCTTACCGTCGAAAGTTTCAAGAATCCTCTGGAATTGGTGGACTGCAGCCCTGGGGACGAGGACGACCCAATTCAAGATCCCTCCAGTTCGACCACCTTAAGAGAGGATATTTGTATGATCAACGACTTATATTTCTCTGCCACTCCTCCTCACCCTTCCCTATCCTCAATCTCATGGAAGTATGTAGACAACATCCGAAGTTACACGTCCAATGGAGTCACACCCAACATCGTCGAGAACAAGAACGTTCGCCGGAGTGTCATGCTGGCTCAGAGGGAGGTACAACAAGAAATGGAAGGTGATTTTGAAGATTTCCAGAAATCAGAGCTCTGGTTCCGGGTGACCGAGGACGCCTCGTTGGGGAACAGAGGGGCGGCTCGGCCATCGACGCCGATGGATGTGCAGTTTACCTCACCATCTCAAGCGTTCTATAATTCTGGAGCACAGCCACAGTTGAGATCCCAAATTCCACGTTCTGAGTCGTTGCCTTCTCTCGTACTCGTCCCGCATTCCTCAGAATATCACCGTTCCGACTTACGAGGACCGACACTCAATTCGCCGCCTACTGCACCCCGGAGCTACATCGACGTTCTCATGGCTCCCTTGTCGGATACATCTTCGGAGACTCCACGAGCGCCGCTCTTTGATGACCCAGATGATGGGAGACCCATTATGGACGAATCCGAGCGGATGGAGGCTATCCAGGCCGCGCTGACGGACATCATCGCTACAGATCAGCACTTTCAACAACCTCGTAGTCGTGATGAGGACGAGGTAGATCATATCAGCTCTTCCATTTTTGGCGGCAGAAAACGATATGGAATGTTTGGAGACGAGGAAGACGATGGGAATGCTGAGGAAGAGAACGAAGATGACGAGACAGATAGCATTGAAAATACTGGACAAGGGTCGTTTCAACTGGCAGGGCCTGGTGATCTTCAACTTTCGTATGAAATCGCCCGTCTTGGCGAGAAAGTATCAAAGCTGGAGGCCCATGCCGCTATGCTTGATACGCTCATCAAGAAAGCAGAATTGACGGGCGACACCCAAGAACTCCGTCTTCTTCAGAAAGCAAAATCTTCGATGACTCGAGAGCTCAGGGAGTTGCACTTCCAAAAGATTCAGTACGAGCAGCAAGAGTCTGCTAACCGCCTTGTCCCTCATAGAACGAAGGTTTCGATTGTCAGTTCGACTGCTGGCGAGGAAGAAGGAAAGTCTGTTGTGCGGTATCTTGTTGAGGTGCAGCAACTCGCTCTTGATGGAACTTTCGCGTCTGGTTGGGTCATTGCTCGGCGGTACAACGAGTTTTTGCGAATGCATAACAAACTTCGTGAGGATTACTCTCTGGTACGCGCACTTGATTTCCCGGGCAAACGGCTTGTGACCTCGCTATCTGGGAGCTTTGTTGACACCAGGAGGCAAGCGCTGGAGAAATACATGCAGGTCCGTGTTAGCAGTCGCTTTGCAGCTAACATCCGCACTGAGCTCATAGCAGAACCTGATCGCCATTCCTGTTGTGTGCGAAAGCAACGAACTTCGAGTGTTTCTGTCGAGAGACTCGCCTTTCATCACGTCTGGGATCAAGGACGATGTTACTAAAGGCCAGAGAGGATTTTCGGGACGAAACCTTGTGCAGACTATGTACCGCTCTGTCACAGAAAGCATCGACGACATGTTCTTTGGTCCATCCATGTTGGATGTGATGATCCAGCGTCTCACTCGACAAGCGGCCGAGTTCGCTGGCATTGTCGGCTCAGCGGTGAACGACGAAGAGCTTGTTGCCCAAGCGATCAAGGCATTTGGAAAGGCGACCTCTTTAGACAACTTCATGCAAATGCCAGGGGACCTCAAACCTCTGGACGGAGAGACGAGTACCTCTACCTTCTCTGCCCCTATCTGCGATCTAGTCCTCGCTATCTTCGAACTACACAAGAAAAACAACTGGCTCCGCCGACAGGCCATCGTAATAATTCTTCAGCAAGTGGTTGGTGATACTATTGAGCGGTCAGTCGTCAGATTTCATCCGACCAACAGGGATTCACAAAGATATTTCAGGAAAATACGCCAGAGCATGAAATCGTTATTTGAAGAAAACCGCATCCTTCCTCTGCTGACCATGTTCCGAGATAATATGTGGCCTGGAGGCAAGTTGAGGCCCTCCTCCCAGCCCCGTACTGCGGAAGAAAAGCATCGCAGTCGAGACGAGGCTAATCGCAAGCTTTCGGCCCTTGTCCCAGGTTGGGCTGGTCCCCCTCGCCAAGACCTCCACTTGAACTAACCACGAGCTTGTTGCAGATCTTGCTGCCAACATGATAGGTCGTTCCAATGCCCGCCGTGGGGCGCGACGTATATTCGCAGTACTGCAGAATCGGCGTCTGAACCAGCACATCGCATACACCATTGTTGACGAAGTAAGTTGCCTTACCCACGACCTTTTGCGGCAATTGATATGTAACGGACAGCTTGTCGCTGCTATATTCTCGGAGCAACCACCTGCGTTACGCTGAGGGATTATCCGAGTTGTTGGTGCAAGAGGGTCTCCGCTTCATATGCCTGCACTCTATTCTTTGCCCAGTAATCTATCGGAACCCATAATTCACGTATCATCACCGTCAACGTTTTGATCAGTTGTTTCACCACCTGATAGGCCAGTGTCCATTGGATGCACTTGCACTGGCGAGTCAGGTTCCATCGAGAATGCTCCGCCCTCAGTGACCTTCTGCGACTTTTGTCGGAAGGTGACTGCTATCGCACTTGGGTCATCATAACTGACGGAAGGCCAGGCATGCACATCAGCCGCTATGTGAGGAAATCTTTTGAATGATCATACATTTTAATGGCATGGAGGAGGAAACCTCCTGACCCGGACGTGCTCATTGTTGGGTGCGTGCGGCCAGGGAGAACCTGATAGCAACGTAACCATGATTCGGTCACGGAAGGCGCCAGATAATGTGGTATTAGGCGCATTCTTGCTTGTAGGTCCGTCAAAGGCTACCAGAAAAAATGAATGAATAGGACTGAGTAGGTAGGGGAGAACTAACCTGGAGGAACACACTTTGCACGACAATCGAAGTTGATCCTGCTAGATAGGGCGACAGCATTTCTACAATCTCGAATGAGTCGTATTCACTGGCGACGAGGAGCCCATCGAATTCCCCTGCGAATAGCTCCTGTCTTGTGCCCATTAGCATGTCTGAAGTAGATTTGCGCTTATCCAGTCGTAAACGCTGTCGTTCGGAACGTATACGACCTGATGGAGGCTCTGATGGGGTTAACACTATGGAAGGAGGGATGAAGCCCTGCCATAGAATGAGCCATGAATTTACGTACATGGGGTGTAGTTTTCGTGTGCGGTTGCCCAATTGAGTGTCGACAAGACTCGGGTCAGAATCTCTTTTTCGTAGTTCATAAGAGTCAGTACTGGGTATGCTGGGGGAGAATCAGCGTCGTTTATTGAGAGTATTCGACCTTCGCCTGGTGATGGTTAGCGTGCACACGACTATTCCCACAGAAGTTTACTTGCATCCAATCCTGTCGAGGACAGCGGAAACTAGCAATCCGGAAGCATCATCAACCACGATGTACCTCCCACCTGGACGTACGTTGGCCAAATTCAGCATCTGAGAGAGAGAATCGGAGCGGATATCGCGTATTCTGTTTTGATCCTTTTTGAACCAATAATCACATATGTTATGTATCGTGGGCTCGATAGTCTCAAAGCTCTTAGAGTACCTGCAACAAATACCGTGTCAAAGTTGGCCATCCGGACGGAGATCACTCACTTTGCCTCCTTCCGTTTCCTGTACTTGTCCTTGCTGTATTCTGTTTTTAGAGAGTAATTTGCGTGTTGCTCAATTTGAGCCTTTATGATGTCCTGGGCATGAGGTTGCGTTCAAAGGTCTGATATATACGATGCACAATGTGATCGTACCGAAGCATGAACTCCAGACTTCTTGAGTGCTTCAATTTCTTCCAGAGTCAGGGGCTGCACAAACTGTCCGTCGTTGATCAGCTCGTTAGTCGCGTCCGTTTCCTCTGCAATAGGGCGGTCAGAGCTACTTATCGAGTCATGAAAAGTGGCTCACGTACCAATGTCTTCCATCGTCCGAGGATGTAACCGTTTGAGTTTCTTTTCGTGTATTTCATAGGCGAACCCGTACGGCTGGCCCGTAAGTTCATGGGCAGAGAACGAGCCCACCCGACCCAGAGATATAATCCTTCGAGAAGTTCACAACATAAATCACCCAAGGTATTGAAGTGTGGCTTACGAGTCCTTTTCGACTTTGATGCTACGCACTTCGCCATTGGGTAATCGGAATAGCACCGTATGTCCAAAGCTGATTGTATCGTTCCTTCCGCCGTGTCCAGATACCGACGCGCTCTCTGCAGCGTTCATGTTACTGTGATGTTGAGAAACAAAGACGAAAACTGAAAACTGCACCCCGAGGGAACGTGATCATGAACGTCACAGTCGACCGCTATTAAGTTCTAACTAGTACGAACAGTACAGACTGCAAAGCAGCCAACACAGCCACATTTTCGGGACACCCATGTTCTCGTTGATTGTTTTCATCAAGTCCCTCACAAGTCTAATGAAAACTCATTTCTAGTGCATATAAGCATTTTTTGACTAAGCCAAGTAGATGGGTCGCCTATCCTAGGAAAAATATTCCCACGTTCACGGCACCTGGTCGGTCATACAGTAGACTTTCTCATAATGCATGACCTCACAATGCATAAAATCTCATGATGCATGGTCAAACCTGGGGACCATGTCTGTCTGCACTAAATTATGCACAAAATCTCATATTAGATGATGCATAAAGAATTATGGGGGTTGTGCATTAGTATATTAGGAAATTGGGGGGTCTGATTGCTTCAGGGCACTCTCAGTACAGTAATTTTATGCATATGTACTAGTGTACACCATTTTCATTACTACAACATGCCACCCAATCCCAATCAGAAACTGTGCAAAGTTTGAGCTGGGCATAAGCCCTACAATAGATAAGTCTGAAACCCCCTGCACCAAAGGAAGGGGCACCTCCCACACCAAAGACTGAAGCTGTCACAGGGCAGAAACACTGAAACCTCACACTCTATGATTGGCTCATGGTTGTTGCTTATTTCAACAACCATCAACCAATATTATATGTGTGTTGATGCTAGTTATCTCAATCTTGAATTCAGTGGATAGAAAAGAAGGGTATTGTGCTGTCTATAGGGTATGTTTGTACATGATAGTGGATTGGGTGAAAAAAAAACTCAAGGTTTTTTTCCAGTCAGAAACTGGACCCAAAACTGTTGGGACAAGTGTACTGTGATCCCTGTGGGTTAGGAGTGAGTGATGTGAGCCAGTGAAGGTGAGGTCCTTGACAAAATACAGTGAACTCTGGAACCAGAACATCAACTCCACACTTCTGAAATGTCAGAGTTCATACCTCCTCTCCACTGCCAAGCAGAACCGCTCAGAGTCTCAGCATCCACTCAGAATCTGTCTGGAACTTGCACAGACTTTGATCATACCTCATCATCCTTTTCTTGTCATTGCTCTGAAGCCTCCAGGGATGCTCTGTCACTTCCTTACATTGCTTAATTCCATTTACTCCTTGTTCCTGTTCCTATTCCCCTTATTACCATTAGCGAGCACTTCTCTGCCCACTCCACTACATACATATACTTAGTTTTCACTTCAGATTCCTCATTCATTCTTTGCCCCTCTTTGGCAGTGGCTGAGGTGAGTTTACCCAATACCTATTTACTACTCCTAGCTAATTCCTAGTAGTTTGGGCAATCACTTCCCTCTTATAGTTTTGTCAGGTTATGAGCCCTGCTAGCACATATTAGTGGAAAGAAACCTCTACAGAATGACTCAACTCTCACACAATCCCTCAGTGTGCATCTAGACAAACTCCAGACACTCGGGATGTCTACCATGTTGTCCAATACAGCCTCTGCTGACACTCCCACATGTCTGACTCTGATTGGTCCCTCAAACTTCCAAATCTGGAAACTCCAGATCACAGCAAAACTTTGGAGGGAGAAAGTCCTAGGTGTAGCCCTGGGAACTGACACCTGTTTGATCACATCCCTCAGTATCCCAGGTACCACCACCACTGTATCTGTTCTTGCCATGTCCCCCAGTGTTCCTGGTCCCTCAACCATCTCCCCTACCTTATCTGGAACTCCAATGATCTCTGGTACAGACACAGCAGAAGAAGTCTGGAATTAGATGGAGTGGAACGAGAGAGCACACTGAATCATCCAGGACAGCATCAGCAATGCCCTTCTACTCAAAACAGAAATGCACACCACCACCAAGGACCTCTTCAATGCACTCCTATCCATCCACCAAGCTTCCAACCTTGCATGGTCTGGAGGCTCTGCCATCTCTGAGCACATTGTGTCACTCTGGACTTTGGAAGCCCACCTTGCTGGAATGAAGTTCATGGTTGGCACCAGACTCCTCACCTTTGTCCTCCTAAACTCCCTTCTGAAAACTCCAGAATGGAACATGTTCACCTCCTTGGTCATCAACACTGTCAAAGATAGCAAACTCACTTTCGACACTGTGGAAATGTGGATCATCTCAGAGGAGGTGTGCCTCAACCCTTCTGGATCCTCAGACTCTGCTTTCAAGGTCTCAAACAAGTCCTCCACTTGTCCACCCAACTCTGCTGCTTGGTGTGAGCAGCACCAACAGTCTGAACACAACTCCAATGACTGCTATGCCTATCAACATTGGACAAAGGAGCTGAGAAAAGGAGGAGGAGGAGGAGGAGGAGGAAAGAAATGGGGGAAAAAGAAGGCAAAAGCCAATGTGACAGAGGACACTCTGGAGGTTACCCCTAAAACTCTGGAGATTGGAAACATAGTTACCAAAGGTGTATCAAAGGTGTATCAAAGTCTTTAATGGCATGCATCCTTGCCTACTTGTCATCTGAACCCACGGCCAGTGGGAGAAATGCCATCATCATTGACTCCAGAGCCACTTCACACATGGTCCCGCACCAATCCTGGTTCCAGACTTACTCTCCACTGGTTCCCCCTCATCCTGTTGCTTTTTGAGACAACTCCACCACCTTTGCTATCAGAATCAGTACTGTTGCACTCTTCTCCACCATCTCCAGAAAGAGGTATGAAATCATCCTGACCAATGTCCTGCTCATTCTGGAATTCCAGATTTCCCTGATCTCTGTAAACCACCTCTCCACTGCTGGACTCTCCACTGTCTTCCCAGCCAGTTCCAGCACATGATATGTCTGAAAGGGAAGAACTCCAGTCCTTACCGGAACTCATAAACAGGGGTTATATCATGTAAACATCATTCTGGAAACCTCAAAGGAAGCGGTGCATGCTGCAGTGGACATAAACCTTCTCCACCAGTGCATGGGACACATCTCCATAGTGCAGATTGAACATATGGTCAAGTGGGGACAGCTCTGCGGGATTGACATCCTCACCGGAACTCTGTCCTTCTGTGAGGCCTGTGTCCTTGGAAAGATGAAGAAGCTCCTCTTTGAACTCCTAGAGCAACCCTGTGCAACCTGAGCACTCCAAATGGTCCACATGGACGTTGGAGGTCCGATAACTCCTCAATCCTGGGAAGGGTACAAATACTGGATTATCATCGTAGACGACTTCTGCCGCTTTCCTTGGATTTACTTCATGAAACACAAGAGTGAAGCGCTCCAGATCTACAACCGCTGGAAAGTCGACATCCAAATGCTCTTCCGCACGGAGGTTGGACAAGAGACATTCTCTGATGCCTACGTGGACTTCATCCGGAGCAACGGAGGAGGGGAATATGTCAACCAGGCCTTCCAAGAGCAACTATGAAAGGACGGAACTCTGCACAAGACCTCCGCTCCATACACTCCGGAGCAGAATGGATTAGCGGAGCAGATGAACCAGATGCTATCCCTACTTGCAAATACCATGCTGGAGGAGTCCCGACTCCCCAAGTCCTTCTGGGCAGATGCAATGGCCACAGCCACCTACATCACCGCACAAAGTCCAATGTCCACACTCCACAGAGAAAACCCCTATCAGACCCTATTCCGCTGACACGTCAATCCAACCATTTTCTGCCCTTTCGGTTGCCCCACCTATGCTCACATACCGAAGGAACAATGTGGAGGGAATTTCCGCTCCCACGGACAGAAATGTATCATGATCAGCTATACCTATGGCCAACAAGCATACAAGCTCCTGGATGTTGAACATCGGACAATCATCTCCAGTTGGCACATCACCTTTGACGAGAACGGAACCATCTCTGCATGCAACCTTGCCCCATGGAATGTCCCCACTGTTGAGGGACAGTGGGAGGGACTACTTCTGAGGCAACGCGAAGTGGAGCATGAGGACACGGAGGAAGAAACTCCGGACCTGCAGAGAACAGTGGGAGTCAACAACGCACCTCCAGATGCCCCAGAGGCACAGCGGCCACCAAGCCCTACCATTGATGACCTCACAAACCGCTTCGAGAAACTCCACATGGACCCACCACTTGCTCCTGCTCCTGCTCCTGTCCACCCCCGACCTCCATCTCCGGAAAGGCCTGTACCAGCCCAGGTTGTTGCTGGAGTTCAGAGAAGCAATTGGCACCGCCAGCAAGCCGACCGCAATCGGGACTACCAACGGACTGTAAACGAAGATGCCGCACGAAGGGCTCAACGCTGTGGTGGACAACAACCGGAACCTAGAGCGAAAACTCCTGAACCTCCAGACCTTCTGGAGGAAGCTCTGGAATTCCCGGGAGCATTTACAGCGTCCACTGAATCCCTTGAGGACTTCATCTTTGCAGGTGCAGCCAACTCTGAGTCCGATGCGTCCCTCCCGGGGACAATCCCAGAAGCCTATGCAGGACCCAACACAGATCACTGGAAGTCCACCATTGAGGAAGAGCTCCTAAACCTCAACTCCAACCATGTGTACGAGACCGTCCCCATTCCGGAAGGCATCACTCCGATAACCTCCAAGCCCATCTTCCACATCAAGCGCAACCACACTGGAAATGTCGAGCACTACAAAGCCCGCATTGTTGCATGGGGCTTCACTCAGAAGGAAGGAATTGACTACCAGAGTGT
>KN826027.1:0-11024 GCA_000827395.1 Paxillus rubicundulus Ve08.2h10
GCAACCTTTGCCTGCCACTCAGGCTCAGCACTCAGCGTTCATCATTGCACCATACTCTTATTTCACATTCTCAACTTTGCTGATAATTGATAATCACTCAAACCATCTTCACTTCAAAATTCACAGCCATGCTGCCACTTGCTTGCAAAACTCAGGGGGTGTCCCACACCTATATGCACACGAAGTACCATTGGGCAAGATAGCAGAGCCATCATATTGCATAGGTCAAAGAAGAACCATTAGACAAACATAGGCAATCATGCAGAGTCCCATCTAGGAGAAGTTGCAGACATACACGGTACCATTCACCACTTCTGATTCACTTTGAGACCTTTTTATCATATTTCTACTTGTACATTCTTCCTCACACTGTCTCAGTTGAGGGGGTGTGTTGGATTATGGTAGTTTCAACCTATGTCACCATTTGTCATCACATGTATTTATCCTTCACCTCCCTCAGGGTATATAAATCTTCATCATAGCTTCACTATTGTCGTCATCTTTCCCCCATGTCGTAGTCACTAAATAATACTTTGCTCTCTGGTTCCAACAGGTAGGTCTTTTGCTAACTAGTTTGTGCACATTTCTGACATACATTGCAGCCTTGGGAATGCTGCTAGGTCAAGGATTGGGATTTGTCTGCCAAGTGTCTTACAAGTAAAGCTGCTCAGATGGCTCTGAACAAATATCTTTATACACATCACACCCTTCATGATGAGATTAAAAATAGAATGGGTATAGTCCATGGAGTCAAAGAGGTTCAGCTCAACATTGCTGAGGCAGATGACAATGCTGATGTCCCATCAAGTGCAGTGATTCAAGATGCACTTGGTTTGGATGTCTGAGTTGACATACCTGTAGATATCAATGAGATCTCACATTGTGTTGAAAGTACAGAAAAGGGGCCAGATAATGCTTTGGTAGCTGCAGGAGAGTATGAATACATCTGGGCATACATAAAATTTGACTAGATACTTGTTCATGTAGTGTGTGTTACATTCACTAGCAACCAAGCCCATCAGGAAAATGATGAAATGCTTATTCAACCTTAATTAAGCCTTTTGTGCTTGATAGTCTGAAATAAGCCGAGAAGCAAGTTAAGGGGATGTAATGGACTGTCAACTGAGATATTACACAAGTACAGCAGGGAAATCTTGCATATATAAGTGTTGCAAGTGTACTTAAGTCAGATTTATGCCGTACAGAACACATTCATTAGACAAAGGGACCATCGACAAAATGTAAGTGTGAAAAGTGAACCAAGCAAACTATTATACTACTAAGTAGTACATTACACTGCAATCTCAAAAGGGTGATGATTAGCATATTTGTTGACATAGAATGCCCAAAACACATCATAACAGTGATGTGGCTTGATATCATGAGAGATGGGAGAGGGACCAAAAATGGGGATTAAATGTGCAGCACAATTGACGGAGTCGAGGTGAATGATGGTGATATGTGGGGAATGATTTGGAAGACATGCAGGGTGCACCATCCACATCCCAGTGTCCCCATCAGGGATACTGCCAATCTTGTTGAACCATCAGATCACTGTGCATGGATATGCAATCCCCCAATATTTGAATGAGAAGAATGCTAGGACACGGGCTATGTCATAGGCTCCCATCCCTGTGTCCTCAGGGTTGTCAGTGTTTGTACCGACAAAGACACAGTCAAATTGGGGGCCCTTGTTTCTCCACAAAGGTGTTGAGTGAATATATTCAGTCTGCATCCCCCCTATCCCACTCAGGTTGCTTGGTGCATAGAAACATGAAGAGGCAGAGTTGAACGTGTAAATATGACCTTCAAATTGAGGGCAACCAGCAAGTGGCATTTCTGATTGATCAAGCAGGTTGTCTGGGTAGATTTGGTCAAAGAGAAAGCACCAAAGGGGGTCAGATAAAGTGGGGATGTGGAGCTCTTCTGACAATGCAGCTAGTGTTTGTGCCCGCTTTCATTCTGTAATATTATTGTAAGCTTGGGATCAAGAAATTAATGTAAATGAACTGGGCTTACAGGGCATGCATGCTAATTCCACATGTGCAGTGAGATCTGTTGGGTTGTCATCTGCAATGGTCTCATTGTGATCAGCTTGCACACTGGCTGTTGGTGGTTCCTCCTCCTCTTGCAATATTGCCAGGGGAAATGGCTCCAGTCACCTGGCAAACCTGAGCTGTGGGTGCCAGTGGGAACGCAAGTTCTAAGTAAAAGAATGTTCATTAATATTAAAACTGCAAGAAAGTATAGATACATACTGAGGGATTTGAACATGGCTGATAAGCAGGTTCCGTCAAGCATTCCTCAACTTTTAAAGTCAACATGGGAAGCAGCAAGTTTATCAAGCCGCTGGTTGGTGAGGAGCATTTGGCCAAGTGCTTGATATTTGCTGGATTGGCAATATGGCTCTTTGACAGCTTTGATATGTTTACACTCAGTGATGGATGAGCAAAGACTGTTTGGTGTGCCAAAGAGATGGATGAGTGTGGGATAGTGTTTTGCAGAGTGTTGGTGTGGAAGTGAGAATGTCGTGACAACCATGAAGTCACCAGTCTTGAAGAACTTGTGATAGTGGTGGAATCACTGCAGAGCGTCTTCAATATCTTCAAGGTGTTTTTTGGTGATGCAATATCGGCAAACTGAGTAGCAGAACTCAAGAAATGCATGGAATGTGTGGACGATCTCGGGTGGGACATGGCCTTCAATTGCAGCGATGTAAACCTTGTGAACAAGGTTTGTTAGCATGAGGCAAGCTTTTCATGGATGGAGAGCCATACGTACTTTCATCAATGCCTTGGAGTCATTTCCGGTCCACTGCTTGAATCCACTCCCCTGCAGGAAGCACCAGAGTCCTGAAAATGGAGCAATGACAGCAATTCTGACAGTAACATTAGTCAGTTATGGGGGTCAATACAGGTGATTGAGACATACCTTCAATCAATGTCATCTAGGATTGCTTCTGCTATCCTCTTTGAATATTTAGCTCTGAGATATGCTTTGACCCAGTCAACCAAATGGTCTTTAAAAGATCCCTTGATTAGCTGGTGAGGGATGTTGGGGGTGATAAGTTGGTAGATATCAGCTTGGGGGAAATCATTCATAAATGGCTAGTCATGGTGGACGATGTTTAGATGACATAAAAAAAGTGCAAGGACAACTAGTATGACTTATGACAAGGTCTCCCACTATCCCATATTCTTCCCATAGTACTGAAAGTGGGTTCTCTTCAAAGAGTGCTTTATGGAATTCTCTACAGTGAGTGCATGCCTCGCTATCTAACTCTGCTCAAGGAGCCTGGCATCTGTGAACATCAAGTTTGATTACATCATAAGACATAAGCACTTAGGGAGGATTGCCATACCTTGGACATCAGCCACGTACTATGCAGGTCAATAATGCCTGCTCCTCATAGTCTGTGATATAAGGGCCTAGACCATATACCACATGGCGGTAATGGCTATTGCCAAACTTGATGATTTCAGGCGTCGCCATGCCAGGCTTGAGTGAGTCAAGAATAGTTGCTAATGAACTATGAAATAATTGCTGACGAAATCTTTGGAAGCCAGTGTCTGAGGTGTGTTCCTTCATTGCTAAGAATATTGATGAGTTGTGGTCAAAAATTAATGTGATTCAGAGCTTACTTTTGGGAATTGCAAGGAAGCCAATCAGAACGAGTGCATCACAATGTGCACATCTGACATTGTTCCGCATGTTTCCTACTGATAAGTACAATGGGTAGAACTCATTGTTACCTGTACCAACAGAGGCCGTAGTCTTGTCACTTCCCAAGATAATTGGCACAAATGTGCTCCCAAGGGTATTAGCATTCTTCGAGATGATATCCTGGACATTGTAAAATGTTAAGTTTAGCTGTAGACAGAATATAGGAAATGATCACAAACCACCTGGTCCCATGCCCAGTCACCGAACATGAAGTCCTGGAATTGTTGAGCATTGCCTTCACTTGAGTACTCCCAAAATGGCCAGTAGTCCATCTTGCTTGCAAAACCCGGGTTTCTGGGTATCCTTTCAGTGACAGCACAAGGATTCTGGAACCAGACTTTATAATCTACCTGCATCCAGGGTAGTGGATTCTCAGCAGGGACCTTGCCAGTATAGTGGGCCAAAAAGCTCTGCCATTTGATGTTGCCAAGGGGAGTATTGTCAATGGTCTTGTAAAGATGATGGTGGTGTACAAAGGGAGGTCTGTCCCCATGCTTGAGGAGTGTAGAAGCCCACAGATCCAGGAGGGAATCAATCTGGGGTGCTGACATTTGATTTTGTGTGAATAAAAATTCAGCAGTTTCAAACTGAATCCGGTCATTGTACAGTGTCCAATCAGTTGGGTCATTGGCTGGGGGTGGTGGTGGGGTCCTGCTGGCAAGATACTTGCCTCAGTCATTACAAGGTCGGCCTGTACTCTGTTAGCAAAACTGTGTATACAAGTTATTAAAAAAGCTCACCATTAAGCTTTGGGTGATAGTTTCTATACAGCTTCTTACCTGGACCATAAAACTGGGTGTCCTCATCTGGGGATGGTTCTTGGGGAGCTTCTTGGGGTCATGCATTGGGTTCACTGTGGCTGAGTACATTGGGCTGGTAGAAATCCTCCTCATCCCAACCACCTGCCTGGTCATTTCTGTCTGCAGCATTTTTGGTTGCTGGGTTAGTGTCTAACTTGTCTGCTGGGGGCGGTGGTGGGATGTGGGGATGGGCTGAACATATGTGTTTTGTGCAGCCTCCTAATGTCTTGAAGAAGCGCTGACACCCCACACACTCACAGGGATACTGCAATGCACTATGCTAGGGCTGTGGGCGAGGGGGTTGCATAGTATTACTAGTGGTAGACATGGAATAATGTGTATCCGACAGGACTACATTTGGGGTGATTACTACTAGGTTGTTTGAACCTTAGGCAATTGTTTGGGGTCAGGGTGAGGACAGAACTTACAAATTGCAGTATCCACAGGCTGGACTTTTTTCCACCCCCATTCCACCCCCTGCTTTCTCTGATATTTTCCATCATGGACACTACCACCATCTCTCCTCATTGTACCCAGGAGAAAAATGCTACTCAGCATCCAGGCAATATTCTCAAAGCTGCCACTGGCAAGCGACGTAGCAAGGCAGAAAAGGCAGAGGACAACAAGCATCTCAAGGATGCCCAATCTGCTAAGGCGCAAGCCACAAAGGATGGTGTTGCATGCCTGGCCATGATGGAGTTGGAGGCCAAGTCAAAGGAGGCCAAGGCCCAAGCAAATAGGGCCAAGCCTGTTCGCCCCTGGCCAAATTTAGTACAGAAGTTGGCCAAAGGTAAAGGTACTGCAGTTGGGGCCACTGCCCCACTGGCAGTAGGTCAGTCAGCTTTGGCTGTTTCTGGCATTAGTATCCAAGTCCCTGATTTTCATGCAGAGGGCACTAAAGGCAAACTCACCACATCAGAAAAGTCGAAGACCCCAGCTTTGAGCGATCCAGAGGTCGCAGTGGTTGCCAAAGAACCTCAAAAGTCTCTGCCAGTGTCGCTGAGGCAGTCCATTGGTGTATACAAGACCCAGAGTAAATTGAACACCAGCAAGGGGGCAGTTCAAGGTGAGTGGAAATTGTGAATGATTGCCAGCATGTCACGTTGCTGATGGAAGAACTTGAATGCAGTGTCAAAATCAGAGTAAGTACTTCTCACCAACCTTACACAATGTTCCTACTCACCCAACCAACTTTATTTTTCCCCAACCTCGCTCTCAATTCCAGGACCAACAAGAAGTTTGCACTAGGTGGACATGTCAAGAATTGGGCTGCTAATGTTGCTGAGGAAAGCACACCAAGTATACTCAACATGAAACAGTGCTCATCTGGACCTGGACCAAGCTCATCACTGTCTACAACAAATTCCCCTCCCCCTTCTACATCATTGGCACAGTCAACAACAATATCTTCCTTCGATGATACCTCCAGTGTCAGCAACCATAGCTGGATTCCTCCGGTACCTGCCAACACTCCTGATTCCAATTCGGGTGTGGAGACTTTTTGGGATGAAGTTGATGAGGCTGCAGAGCGTGAAGCTACGGAGAAGACCAGGGGGGAAGTACGCATGGAGAAAGTGCTTGGGGTTAAGATCACTTATATTTATCTATATCTATAACATCAGGAAATTCTCACTTTGCTTAGCGTGACTTAGAACCAATTTGTTTCAACTTATCATGCACTTAAGGACATAAGTAAATAAATAAAACTCCACTTGTATAAGTAGATCTCAATCATGAAAATACACTTATTTGCCACTTAGTGTGCTTATTCTGTACTTAGACGAGCTTTTCCACTGCTTGAAAATTGTAAATATGGCATTCAGTCATAATCAAGTACACAGAAAGTACATATAAGCAGAAAAAGCTTGTAAGTGGAGTCACCCAGGTCATCTTATCATGCTGTGGCTGCGTCGTGTTGTATCATACGCCATGTGGCTGCATCACATTGTTGCATGAGGGTGGGCGTTTCAGACATAGGCAGGTCATGTGGGGGTTAAGGTGTGGTCCAGCGCAGGTGAGTATTATTGGGGCATGGTTTAGGATGTTAGCAATGCTCATCATTGTAGGGGGAGTATTCATAGAGGGATTGTCACCATCGTGCATTTTGGCTCACCGTCAAATTCCTATTCTTGTGGCTGTTATTGTTTGAGCTAAACATGTATATTTAATATAAGTAAAATTTCTTTGAAAAAAACCTACTGTCTTTGAGGGAAGGGGGCATTTGGGGTGCAAGTGTGCTGTTTGCCTTTGTGATGGTGATCACATCACATCTGAGTCATTGTCAGGTGCAGTTGATAAGGCATTGGTGATGCTTGTTGTGAGGGGGGGTCCCTGTGATCATTGCTGTCAGGTGTGGCACCAGCCAGGGCAGCTCACCATCAGATCCCCATGCTGGTGAGGATGTGGCAGCAGCACTAGGGATCAGCATGGGTATACCCCCAACAGTTCGACCATCAGCTCGCCATTTCCCCCTTGTGCCCCCTCCTCGTCAGGCAGTTCTGTGGGAATGTTGGGATGGCGGTCATCACCATCCATCATGCCCACAGGGTCTCTTCGTGGTTTTGTCTCGTCTTCCTCAATCTTGTCATCATCTGGTGGTTTCACCTCACCCATGGTCTTCTTCAACTCATTGACATTTGTCTTGATGTGAGCTCAACATACCAGCTCAACTCCATATGCCTCTCCCCCCTAAAGTTGAACTGCTCAGTGTATGCTGCTTGGCGCTTTTGTTTTGCCACCTGGGTCACACATTTGATTCAATCAACTTGGTGCTGTCGTTGTCATGCAGTTGTTCTGGGTAGTTGGAAGATGGTGCCAGTAGAGGTGAGGCGACCATTCTAGCGGCATTGTCCTCGACTCGTGTTGTGGGGCATTGTTATGTGTTGTCATGGGACTTTGTACACCCAGTCTCAATCCTGGCAGCTGTTGTTGCTAGAGCTGGAGCTGTACACGTTAAATATAAAGTAGACAAAAAAAACTTATCTTGCTTTGGCTTGTGGGGCCTCATTGTGCCATCACCTCCAGAACTGCAGCATCATGGCTGCATTGTGTCATGATTGTGTGTTTGCCATTGTCTTGTGGCTGCATTGTGTCATGCTCAACGTGGAGATGCATTTGATGGTGTCGCACCATTGGAACTTGTCTCAGGCTATTTTAGTGGGTTGTTGACAGAGACTTGTCGAATTCCTTAGTGCATTGTGCATGAGTGCATTTAATAGGATGATAATGCACTCACCTTTCACACTGTCACTGTGTGTCATGGTTGTGTGGCCGTTGTTGTGGCTGTCACATCTGTGCATAAGTTTGAGTTCACTGTCACCTACAGTGCCACCGCAGTGGGGTCATGGCTGCATCATTTCAGTGCATTTGTTGTCATGTCATGGTTGCCTGTTGTTTGAATTGAAACTATGCAATAGAGTAAATTTAAAATAAAATAAAAAATCACTGTCATGCCCCAACTCAGAGAATGCGGGTGATGTCAATGTCGAGTATGACAGCGACTCAGTGAAGGTGGGTTGTTGAGTTTGCTATGGCAGATCCAAGGTGGTAGGGGTGTGTGTGAGGAGATGCATGTTTCTTTAGGGTGGGTGAATGGAGCTTTGTGAACTGAGTGGACTTGGTGAAAATTTTCGCTATCAAGTTCTACCTAATGTCAATATATACTAGCCAACAACAATGTTAAGGAAGGCCTTATGGCTAACTTGGTTAATGGTGTGGTGTTAGTTTCTGGAGTTTGGGAGTTCAATTCCAGTGAAATGCATTTCTTTTACTTCATTAATTTAGTCACCTGTCACCAAGCAGTTCCTTCCTTGAAATAAGCAGCACATAAGTAGCAAAAAAAGTAACATAAAAAGTGTGGGTTGTCCTGATGGTCTACTTGTAATGCTCAAGATACTTATGACACTTAGATACTTGTGGAAAGTGGAATAAGTACTATAAGTAAGAATAAGCAATTGTAATTTTTGCTGATGAAGGCACTGATGATTTTTTTAGATTGTTCAAAGTGCAGACAGCAACATGGAGCTTGACTCACAACTGCTGTCACATGCTATGTGTGTGACCTCTTGCACTGTCAAACGTAAGGCAGATGAGGCAGAAATTATCTCTGACAGTGAACCAGATGATGAGAGTGAGCCCAAGGATGGAGACATGATGGAGGTTGACCCCACTCCAGCAGACTTAGATACTGCTACGAGGGTGATCAAGCCTATGCCCTCAAAGGGTTGGGGACATTGTACCACCTCATTGGTAAGTAGCACATTTTTATTATGGATGACCATCTTCTCACAGCATGTCATAATCAGACATCCATTGGCATCACTCCAACACCTTCCATACTACCTCCACAGAAGAAGTCCAAGGTGGAGGAACCCAATCTCACACTCACAGCCACTTCCTCCAAATCTGTCCAATCAACAGCAGCCAGCTCTCAGATCCAAGGCAACCCTCAATATGATATGGATGGCTACATAATCAAAGCTATCAAGAAGTGCAGCCTCTACTCAACCAAGGACCTTCCTGTGCCCAGTGATCACAGGTGGTCACATGGCATTATAGCTACACTTACCTTGTGGTGCGGTGTCCAGCCAAACATTTGGTCCATCCCAGAGGAGGATTTTGCTGCAGCACTCCAAACTATCTTCAATGTTGTTTACCCCAGTGTTAAGTACAGAGTCACAACAGTCAGATCTGTTCATGTGGTCGTAAGTGCTCATTCGTTCCATCTCATTCAGAGCTAATGGTTAACAGGCCCTTCAATGCATTGCTGAGTGGTGCAGTGGCTTCAGCTCTGCTGCCCTGGCAATATTGATTAGTTTCTTTGCAGACTTTGGCTGTGACAATGACATACCTGCAGTTGCCACCCACCTTCTCAAAAACTATGGGTTCTTGCAAGACGATCCAGATGATCCATCCCCTGATTGCCTCTTCCAGTCAGTCTTCCTCATCAAGCTACTTGCATCCACCCACCTCAGTGATATCATTGGCTTTGTCGAGGTGCCAGGCTGGAAGACTAGGGAGCTTGTATTTGGCAAAGATGCAGCAGGCGTCATTGCCATTGCTTCCACAGTGGTGAATTTCATTTTGATTTTTTTTTGGGTGACTAAACATTGTGATCTCACAGCTGGAGTGTGGGGTCCAATTCATCACAGATGGCACAATCAGCATAGAGGAAGTACTTGCAGAGATGGTCAAAAGCCCTGAGAGCAAGATGAAAATCAAGCTTCCAAGGGTGCTCAACAAGGCAACTGGGCGGGAGTCAACATTGCCATACCAGTTTTTGAGCACAAACTGGGGGGGAATACTGCAGAGTATAGGGAGGCTATTGCTAAGATACATTCATTTGCAGCACATTTGCAGCTGCCCAGTGCACCAAGACTGCAAAAGCTCTTGGTGGTGATTCAGTTGCCAGTGACACTGCATTGGAGAGCATCAATCCCCATGCTCTGCTTTGTAGGTTTTCCCCTATTCACCATTGTTTATTATGATTTAACGAGTAGCACTATTTTTTCCATGAACATTATCATTTCGCCATGATCCATTCACCTCCCTTTGGTGCTCAGGACTGACAAAATACAGTGAACTCCAGAACCAGAACACCAACTCTGCATTTCTGGAATGTTGGAGTTCCTACCCCCGCTCCGCCACCAGGCAGATCCACTCAGAGTTTCAGCACCCACTCAGAATTCCATGTGGAATTCATGTGGACTCTTAATACATCTCATCATTCTTTACTTGTCATCACTCCTGAGCCTCCAGGGATGCTCCATCACTTTCCTACATTGCTTAATCCCATTTCCCCCTTGTTCCTGTTCCCATTCCCTTTATTATCATTAGCAAGCACTTCTCTGCCTACTCCGCTACATATATATACTTAGTTTTCACTTCAGATTCCTCAGTTGTTCTTTGCCCCTCTTTGGTAGTGGCTGAGTCTAGGCAATCACTGCCCTATTATAGTTTTTGTCAGGTTATGAGCCCCACTAGCACATACAAGTGGAAAGAAACCTCTACAGAATGACTCAACTCTCACACAATCCCTCGGCGCACATCTGGACAGACTCAGGACACTCAGGACTTCTACCATGTCATCCAATACAGCTTCTGCTGACACTCCCACATGTCTGACTCTGATTGGTCCCTCAAACTTCCAAATCTGGAAACTCCAGATCACGGCAAAACTTCAGAGGGAAAAAGTCCTAGGTGTGACCCTGGGAACTGACACCTGTCTGATCACATCCCTCAGCATCCCAGGTACCACCACTGCTGTACCTGTTCCTGCCACATCCCCCAACATTCCTGGTCCCTTGACTGTCTCCCCTTCCTTATCCAGATCTCCAACTATCTCTGGCACAGCCACAGTGGAGGAAGTCCAGAAATGGATGGAATGGAATGAGAGAGTGCATGGAATCATTCAGGACAGCATCAGCAATGCCCTTCTCCTCAAAACAGAAATGCACACCACTGCCAAGGACCTCTTCAATACACTCCTATCCATTCACCAAG
>KN826028.1:0-11113 GCA_000827395.1 Paxillus rubicundulus Ve08.2h10
AGACGTGCACGGACCAAGACGAGAGATAAAGGCTATTGGATGGAAAGAGAAGGAACATCATAGAAGGAATACAGCCAAGAGACTTTAGCTCGAGAGACTTGTTGAACAATTGCACAGAAAGGAAATAGATAAAGAAATGGTCATGTGATGGGAATAAAGAGTCAGGTGATCAAGAGAAAAGAAAAAGATAGGGGTTATTCAATATATCGTAACACCAGCCAACAAATATCCACCTTGAGTTTTTCGAGCCTAATATGACTTCATTTGTACAGCCATGTGATGTGGTAATCATTTGCTGCTTCAAGGCATTGCACTGCTGCAGCTTTTGTGCACATGCACTTGATCTTGATGAAGCAGGCAAGTGGGAAATCTACAAAATTAATCTGCTTGAGGGAATGACCATGGCAAAGAAAGCATGGGACCAGGTCACTCTGGAAACAATCCAACATTGTTGGAATCACATGCAAGTTCAGCTGTAAGTTGACTTGTATTATTGCATCAAA
Source organism: Paxillus rubicundulus Ve08.2h10 (assembly GCA_000827395.1). NCBI lineage: Eukaryota > Fungi > Basidiomycota > Agaricomycetes > Boletales > Paxillaceae > Paxillus > Paxillus rubicundulus. Next base: position 504 of record KN826028.1, read on the forward strand.
TCTATGCTAAATTTTACCTAAGAATGCTTCTGTGATATCATCCAACTCCTTCCCTATCCCCCACATGCTGATCTGCTTGCCTGGAAGATCATTTGTGACTTTGCTACATCCAGCACAATGACCTTACCTGAGGCTGAGGCTGCCTTGCAAGCACACCTTGGAAGTTGGTTTGAGGATCCTGACTGGAGACTGGCACTCAAATCCATAATGGATGTGGAAGGAGTTGTTGAGGATGCACTTGAGGCCATGGATCAACTTTCGGAAGTGGCATCTTCCTGCAGTGGCATCAAGATTTGCATCAAACCTGCAAAAACTGCACTGCTGCAGAAACCCAAGCAAGTGGTATTGCTTGAGGCTGAGATGGAAGGGTCAGTTCATACTTTGAAATCATACAATCACATCTTTGGAACTCCTCTGATGGTTGACAAAATCCTGGATGCAGTGGAAGAGAGGGGTGTTGGAGATTTGGAGTCACTGGCAGATGGGAACATTGAGGGAATTGCTGACACAGTATGGCAGGAAATGGCCATTGTGAATGGGGAAATCATCAAGATTGAAGACAATGACAACAATGTTGATGATGATTCAGTGGAGTCATTCTCATGCACTGATTTAATCAGCCTATGCCAGCAGCTCAAGGCTGGGTGCATGCAGTATGGAGATCCCACATCCTCTTTCAATCTATTATGGCTATTATCAAAATATTGTGCTGGTTTACACCAAGAAGAACTACTTAATGCTACTCAGACCTTGTTAGATAGTTATCTTGTGCCACACTTGTGATCCTAGCTTGTACCATAGTCTGCTCTAATGTCACTCTATATAGGGAGGTCACATTATGTCACATATTGTGACATATTTGGTGTTGCATATACCTGATAATGCATTTGCGCTGCAGTGTGCATGTCAGCCCCATCAGGAAAATGACAGAATGCTTATTTGTGCTTTTCACACTTTTTCACACTTTTCAAACCTTTTGATTTGGAATAAAGTGTGACAAGGCCAACTAGCAGCAGTAACACACCAGGAATTTCAATGTTTTGATGGTCTGAGAATATATTTCAGAATGGAATTTAAGAGTATTATATATACATACACTTATTGGTGGGTAAGAAATATTATATCTAAGGGGTCAAGGGAATAGCTGCAAATATATTTTGTTATGTGAAAGATTCTCAGTGGGGTAAAAATAGAATACTTTAAGAGGTCATAGAATGTGATGTAGAATATGAGATAAATTCTGAAAAGTATTCTGAAATATGTTATGAAGTGGTTAGAATATTGAAACTGCTAAAGTAGTATCAAGCACTCACAATCCAGGTGCTACAGGACCATGGCAACAGAGCTGCTGCTGGCATTTCAACCTTTTGAGGGCCTTATAATATATTTCATAATACTGTTCAGAATTTAATATCATACATCACATTCTAATATTAAAATATCATACTTTGACCCATCTGAGAATCTTTCACATAACAAAGTATTTTTGCAGTTATTCTGTTGACCCCTTAAATATAATATTTCTTGCCTACCAATGAGGGTATGTATAACAGAATAAATTTCAATTCCATTCTGAGATCTATGCTAAGGCCCTTAAAACATTGAAATTCCTGGTGTGTAAGCTTGCTAAGAGAGGTTAAGTGTGACAAGTGGCAGCTGACTTCAACTGGAATCTAAGTAAATAATAATGCACAGTCTGGGAGTCAAACACATGGCACCAAATTTTTTCAAAGACTATGCAATCTAACCCATTATACACCATAGTTGTTATAATACCTCTGCACTCACAGCCTAACTATAGAGCTATTGGTGGAACATACCTTAATCAAGTATTAGTGTAGTAGCATTACTTTACCATGAATACTAATGGTGTTGGACTTTGTAAAAATTTGACACTTACACAATCACATGATCCATGTGTATTGAATTTGCATGCTTCTCAACTTCTGCCTTCCAATGCATCCAACAGCTCCCCCATTTTCCAAACACACCTACCAAATCAGCAACAAATGCAACAGTTCACAACCCATCCACCAACATGATAGAATGATCATTTAGATGGAAAGGTAGTCAATTTTTGACCTTAACTTGGAAAAAAATATAATGTGAAGGGAGTCAGACAAGCCCGAGCACTTCAATGCACAATAACCCATTGGAGCCATCCCTGTGTCAAAAGCAAGCTGCCCCAAGAGCCTGCTGCTTTACACATCAGCACAGCTCCTCAAGAACACAGAGACCAGTTCAAAGGTAAGGTAGACAACATGTGAAACCAATGAACATCATGTGCCTAAGTGTGATGGAGAGTGACAAAACACAAAAATTTGATTACAGCTGATTGGGTATTTGATGGCAGCACCTGGAATTTTCTGCTAATTATAAGAAATTTGTAAATATAGTGAAATTTGCATGAATAGTGTTCTGACTCAATGATTTGACTACATAGTACCATGGTCTATCGAAAGATCTCTCACAATGTCAAACTAGCTGCCATCCGTCTGCATGAATGCAACTTATTGGAGCTTCCTGATATTCTCAATGTCTGCAATTTCTTGCAGTGCACTTTTTATCACATTCTGAAGCTTTGGTGTGAAACTGGTGATGTTCAACCCCAGGACAACACCCTTTGAGGGAGACCTCACATTTTCAACTGTGAAGCTGTTGACTATCTGATTCACCTCATGAACACACTTGGGGTCATCTCAAAAGATGCCTTTTAGGTTATGAAGATGCTCTCAGAGGGGTTCATCAATTATGGGATAGGGTGGTGGTAGAGTGGGGGATGAGTTCTGTGGAGGAGTGTAAATTGGGACAGTTGTTTGAGCTACTGTAATAATGAGCCAAAGCAATGAATGAAACAGTGCAAGCTGCACCCAAGAGCCTTAGGTTTGTGGAAGTACTTGGTATGACCTCCCTTGGCCTTCATAACTGCTTTAATCCTTCTAGGCATATTTTCTATCCATTTTTGACACTCCTCCACAGAAATCTTCCCCCCACTCTACCACCACCTTGTCCCATAATTGATGAACCCCTATGGGAGCATCTTCATAACATAAAAGGCATCTTGTGAGACAACCCCAAGTGTGTTCAATGGGGTTAAGGTCTGGAGATTGAGCAGGCCAATCTAGGAGCTTGATATCTTGCTCCTCAAATCAGATCTGGGCTCTTCTGGAGGTATGCTTGGGATCATTATCCTGCTGGAAGATAACATCATATGCAGGAATTCCAGAATCCTTTATGCTCTACAGCAACACTCCCTCAAAAATGGCCACATACTGTTCAGCATCCATCCTTTCTTAAACCTCACTCAAAACCCCCACACAATTCCATCCCATATAGCCCCATACCATCAGTGATCCTCCTCCAAACTTGACTGTAACTTTGACCTCTCTGGAAGTTAGCCCCTCTCCCTTCTTTTTCCACACATACTTCTGTCCATCTGACCCAGTCCTATTGATTTTGGTTTCATCTGACCAAATACCGCTCTTCCAGTCCTCTGCAGTCCAATGCTGGTACTTGAGAGCAAAGGCCAACCTCCTCTTTCTATGAGTAATAGTGAGAAGAGGTTTTTTCTTCTTTACAACAGCCTTCAAAAAGGCCTCCTTGAGGGTATCTCTCACTGTCTGTGGACAGACAGGGATGCTGATGATGGGATTGATAAAATGAGTTGCCTGAACTGAATTGGTGGCCTTCCCAGTAAGGATTTTGTGAACAATAGCATGTTTGTTGGTAGGAGAGAGTTTGGAAGGGTGGCCACCATGATGGTTTTCTTTCTATGGTTGGATCTCCTGAAGGACCCTAGCCACAGCACACTTTCCTATACCAGTTTGGGATGCAATTTTTCAACAGGAAAGATCAAGAGAAACAAGACAGATGATGTTGTCTCTTTGAGCAGCAGGGAGGTATTTCATAGTGGGAATGAGGGAATTCATTTGTGATGGCAGGGTTTATATATGCTGTAGAATCATTAATTACATAATATTGTCATAATATAACCTTTACCTAAGGTATGTAACCATCTTACAGCATTCCAGGGTCTGATGTGTGTAATGAGAATACAAAGTCAAAAAACTGTCCCAATGAGTTGTCATTTTGATATGGCTGCCATCTCATCAGATCTTGACAAGGTCCATTGACCCTTGCACCGATAGAAAGCCAGGAGTAAGTACTTTATTTCATACACTTATATGTCAGGGTTAGGACTAGTGGTTATCTGAGGTTATTGACTTTGGTGAAAACATGCAAACATTGGGACAGTGGTTGATCCACTGGATTTGTAGGAATATAATAAACCTGTAGGAATATAACACCTAGAGTAGTCCTCAGTAAGTAGCCACCAAGGACTCTATAGTAAAGTGTGTCTAAGCTAAGTACATGGTTACTAAGCAGTGGCATAGCCACACTACATTTGTAATCCAATAATACTATGTTTCAGAATGTTAAGAGGGTGAGCAAGATGGATGACAAAATTACCAAGTTTCTTACAGCATTCATATATACAACTCACACATATACTGTCAACCATGGCTGCAATCAATTTTACCCCAGAGATTGAGATTGTCAAGGACATTGTCATGATCACAATTGATAAGGTGTCCTCTGGCTGGGGCATCTACCTGGTCAATCTTTCTTTGGCTGTCCCAGGACCCTTGGTGTGTCAATTCCTGGCCACTCCATTATGATGTACCTCATATTACCCCTTAGAAACTTGACATTAGACTGCAGGATCACAAAACTGACATCCATGGCACAGAAGTGCATAGTTAGCAGTGAAGACCCAGATTCTACTGTTGTTGATATAATGCCCAAAATGTCAGTTCAGAATGACAATTTGCACAGGTATAACAAATGGGATCTGATTCATCTTAGTGACAATGTCTATTGTGCATGTAAAATCAAGCTACTCCATAAGCAATACTCCCTGGCTCACTACAACAAAAACAGACAGTACATCCCCCACAAAGTGCTTGAATATAATATTTTACCAGCCTTCCCCCCACTCCTCTTCTCAAAACTTTTTATGGAACCACCAGCAGAGACACAGAGAATACTTCAAGCCTAATAATGCTCCATGATCATTGATCATCCCAAGTCTCATCATGCATGCTACCATCATGTTATACTTTTAGTCATGCCTGTTGTTCTACACACACTGTTGCACAAATGAATGTATTATACTGCAAACTCTGCCCAGCTTCAGATTGTAAAGTGAGTAGTATGTGCTATTCTTCAGCCCTGTTGTTGTCCTCATTGTCTCTCTCAAAGAAACCTCCCAAGTCTGCCAAGTCCATGCCTGACTTCTTGAACATGTACCAGTATTCTTCATTGTTGACCAAGTGTGGAATCATTGAGATAATGGATTTTATACATGTTGGCTTGATAACAATGAGCCCCACATCACCTTGATACTTACAGATGAAATATGTGAAACTGGATTGTGTTAGGATATCTGTGCAAGGTGTGGTGAAGCAAGAGACCAGTGCAAGAGATTTTATGAGCCTCAATAGGGTTCCATTTCAAAGAAAATTTTGACTTCTGCAAAAAAGATGCATCTGCCTTGTTCAATCTGAGCCTTGTGAATGTATGTCTTGATCCCAAAATAAGGGATGGTGCCATAACTAAGAGTACATTGTGTTGGGCTTAGCATAAGGATTCAAGGGTTGTTGAGCCTCAGAGATGAGGTTTCCAATTGTGCACTCCATAGTCCACTGAGATGCACAAATGGGCAGACCTTTTTCAACTTCCCAAAGTTTTTGTCAGCCTGTAGAACGTATCAGCTGACAAAATGTAGGAATACAAACATATGCACATAGCTTAGGTAATCATGTACTTACCTTAGAGGCATTGTACTGTAGTTACCTTAGTGACTACATACTAAGGTATACTACAGGTGTTATGCTGGTGAGATCCTAAGAGCTTGCAACAATAACACCAACAAGTTCAATGAGAATAGTTGAACTAGATCTAGTATCAGAAGTCTTTACTGGCAGACTATAGGCCAATTGAGTGAAGTGTAGCTCAGAGGATCAAGGGATTGCTGTTTGAGCAATGTATTGCATAGATCTAGCTTGGGTTGTATCCAAGCAAAGTACAGGGTTTATATACAGTGGGGAAGTGTGCACAGACCAAGCAAGAGATAAAGGCTATTGGTAGGAAAGAGGAAGAATGTCATAGAAGGAACACAGCCATAGGACTTTAGCTCAAGAGACTGGTTGAGAAATTGACAAGAAAGGAAATAGATAAAGATCTGGTCATGTGATGGTACAATGGGTCAAGTGGTGATCAAGAAAAAGATAGGGGGTGTCCAAGATATTGTAACAACAGGTCCTTGAAACCTTGGTACAGGTTTTCTACACAAAAACCATAAGAGGGCAGTGATTGCCCAGACTACTAGGGATTAGCTATGAGTAGTAAATAGATATAGAATAAGCTCACCTCAGCTGCTGCCCAAGAAGGGCAAAGAACAACTGAGGAATCTGAAGTAAAAAGTAAGTACATATATATACATGCAGCGGAGTGGGCAGAGAAGTGCTGGCTACTGATAACAGGGGATTAGGAACAGAAACATGAAAGGAGATGGAGTTAAGCAATGTAAGATAATGATGGAATGCCCCTGGAGGCTCAGGAGTAATGATAAGGAAAGGATGATAGAGTAGGATGATAGTCTGCACAAGTTCCAAATGGACCCCAAGTAACTCTGGATGGATTCTGAGACTCTGAGTGGTTCCACATAGTGGCAGAGTGGAATCATGATCTCTGGGTTTCCAAGATTCCAGAGTTCACTGCATTTTGTCACTCCCACTGGAGTGCATTCATAGTCCCATACCCCAAACAAATCTTCAGTGCTGTTCCCAAATGAGAGACAAAATGGTATTTCATTTGGATGTGCTTGGTCTGCACCCAGAATTGAGGATTGTGGCTTAGGATGATGGCAGCCTAGTTATTGCAGTGGAGGACAGTTGGCCCCTTTTGTGGATGTCCAATTTCCTCAAATAAACATTGAAGCCATGCAAGATGTTGGCCAGCGAGTAAGTCCAACAATGGTCCAGATGGAATCCAGGTTTGCCACAGGAGCAAATACTTCCTGGTAATCAATTCCTTCCTTCTGAGTGAACCCTCATGAGATGATGTGGACTTTGTAGCACTTGACATTTCTGGTGTGGTCATGCTTGATGTGGAAGACAGGCTTGGAGGTTATAGGGGTGACACCTTCTGGAATGGGGATGGTCTCATACACATAATTGGAGCTGAGGTTTAGGAGTTCCCCCTCAACTGTGGACTTCCAGTATTCTGTATTAGGCCCTGCATAGGCTTCCCAGATTGCCCCTGGAAGGGATGGATTGGACTTGGAGTTGGCTGCACCTGCAAAGATGAAGTCCTGGAGGGTTTCTGTGGATGCTGTAAAGGTCTCTGGGAATTCTGGAAAGTCCAGAGCTTCCACAGTAGGTTCTGATTGTTTTCCACCATGGCATTGAGCCTTTCATGTGGCCTCCTCATTCACAGTCCATTGGTAGTCCCAATTCCAGTCAGCTTGTTGGTGTTGCAAGTTGCTTCTCCAGACTCCAGCTATGATCTGGGCTGGTGCAGGTCTTTCTGGAGATGGAGGTTGGGGTTGGACAGGAGCTACAGCTGGAGCAGGCGGCAGATCCATGTGAAGTTGCTCAAAGTGGTGTGTGGGGTCATCAATGGAAGGACTTGGTGGTCATTGTCCCTCTGGGTCATCCAGAGGTGCATTGTAAGCTCCCACTGTTCTGTGCAAGTCTGGAGTTTGGAACTCCTCCTTCAGGTTCTCATTCTCTGCCTCACATTGCCTTGGAAGTAGTTCCTCCCACTGTTCCTCAACAGTGGGGACATTCCACAGGGCAAGGTCATGTGTGGAGATGGTCCCAGTCTCATCAAAGGTGATGTGCCAGCTAGAGATGATTTTCCAATGATCAACATCTAGGAGTTTGTAGGCTTGTTGCCCATAGGTGTAACCAATCATGATGCATTTCTGTCTGTGGGAGCAGAATTTTCCTCCACATTGTTCCTTCAGTATATGAGCATAGGCAGGGCAGCCAAAGGAGCAGAAAATGGTGGGATTGACATGTTGGTGAAAGAGTGTTTGATAGGGGTTTTCTCTGCAGAGCATGGACATCAGACTTTGTGTGGTGATGTAAGCAGCTGTGGTCATGGCACTTGCCCAAAAGGACTTTGTGCTCCAAAGTGTAGGGAGTGGAGGTCTCATGCAGAGTTCTGTCTTTTAGAGTTGCTCTCAGAAGGCCTCATTTATGTATTCTCCTCCTCCATTGCTCTGGATGAAGTCCACATAAGCATCAGAGAATTTCTTCTCTCCAACCTCTGTCTGGAAGAGCATTTGGATGTCAACTTTCCAGTGATTGTAGATCTGAGGTGCTCCCTGCTTGTGTTTCATGAAGTATACCCAGGGGAAGTGGCAGAAGTCATCTACAATGATGATCCAGTACTTGTACCCTTCCTGAGGTTGAGAATTCATTGGACCTCTGACATCTGTGTGGACTATTTGGAGTGCTCAAGTCATATGGGCTTCCTCTAGGAGTTTGGAGGGGAGCTTCTTCATTTTTCCAAGGATGCAACCCCCACAGAAGGATGGAGTTCTGGTCAGAATGTTGATCCCCTGGAGTTGTCCCCACTTGACCATATGTATGTTTGATCTGCACTACAGAGATGTGTCCCATGCATTGGTGGAGAAGGATTATGTCCACTGCAGTGTGTACCACTTCCTTCAGGGATTCTGGAATGACATTTGCATGATATAGCCCCTGTCAATGAGTTCTGGTGAGAACTGGAGTTCTTCCCTTTCAGACATAGCATGTGCTGGAACTGGCTGGGAAAATGGTAGAGAATTTGGCAGTTGAAAGGTGGTTTATGGAGATGAGGGAGATCTGGAACTCTGGAATGAGCAGGACATTGGTCATGATGATTTCATACTTCTTTCCAGAGATGGTGGAGAAGAGTGCAACTGTTCCAATTCCAGTGGAGGTGGTGGTAAAGTTGTCTCCAAAAACAACAGGACAGGGTGGAACCAGTGGGGAGTAAGTCTGGAACCAAGACCAATGTGGGACCATGTGGGAAGTAGCTCTGGAGTCAATGACAATGGTGTTTTTCCCACTGGCCTTGGGTTCAGATGACAAGTTTAAAGACTTGGATACACCTTCAGTAACTATGTTTGAAATCTCTGGAGTTTTCAGGGGAACCTCCAGAGTGTCCTCTGTTGCATTGGCTTTCTCCTTCTTTTTCTCTCATCTCTTTCCTCCTCCTCCTTTTCTCAACTCCATTGTCCAATGCTGGTAAGCATAACAGTCATCACAGTTGTGTCCAGATTGTTGGCAGTGCTTGCACCAAGCAGCAGAATTGGGAAGATGGGCAGAGGACTTGTTGGAGACCTTGGAGTTCAAACATCCAGAAGGGTTGAGGCATGCTTCCTTTGAGGTGATTCAAGTTTCCATGGTGTTGAAAGTGAGTTTCCTGTCCTCAACAGTGTTGATGATGGAGGAGGTGAACATGTTCCATTCCAGAGTTGTTGGAAGGGGGTTTAAGAGGACAAAGGGGAGGAGTCTGCTGTCAACCACAAACTTCATTCCAGCAAGGCAGGCTTTCAAAGTCTGGAGTGATGCAATGTGCTCAAAGATGGCAGAACCTCCAGACCATGCAGAGTTGAACAACTGTTGGAATATGTAGAAGGTGGAGGCAATGTTGGAGGCTTGGTGAATGGATAGGAATGCATCAAAGAGGTCACAGGCAGTGGTGGTGGTACCTGGGATACTGAGAGATATGATGGGAATGATTGGACAGATGTCAGTTCCCAACTTTCTCCAAAGTTTTGCCATGATCTAGAGTTTCCAGATTTGGAAGTTTGAGGGTCCAATCAGAGTCAGACATGTGGGAGTGTCAGTGGAGGCTGTATTGGATGACATGGTAGAAGTCCTAAGGGTCTGGAGTTTGTCTAGAGGTGCACTGAGGGATTGCATAAGAGTTGAGTCATTCTGGAGAGGTTTTCTTTCCACTAATCTGCACTAGTGGGGCTCATAACCTGACAAAAGCTATGAGAGGGCAGTGATTGCCCAGACTACTACTGATTAGCCATAGGTAGTGAATCAATATAGAATAAACTCACCTCAGCCACTACCCAAGAAGGGCAAAGAACAACTGAGGAATCTGAAGTAAGAAATAAGTATATATACATGTAGTGGAGTGGGCAGAGAAGCACTCACTAATGATAACAGGGAATCAGGAACAGGAACATAAAAGGAGATGGAGTTAAGTGATGTAGGATAATGATGGGATGTCTCTGGAGGCTCGAGAGTAATGATAAGGAAAGGATAATAGAGTAAGACAATAGTCCATGTGGTTCTGCTTGGTGGTGGAGCAGAGTTACAATCTCTGTGTTTCCAAGATTCCAGAGTTCACTGTACTCTGTCACATTCACACAGTGCCATCATGGCAGAGAGATTTGGCATGCTATGATTGTGTGTTTGTGAGCACAGACAACACTCAAGAGGGAATGCTCAGCATGGAGGTTGACAAAAACTATAATAGGGCAGTGATTGCCCAGACTACTAGGGATTAGCTAGGAGTAGTAAATAAGTATCAAG
>KN826029.1:0-11040 GCA_000827395.1 Paxillus rubicundulus Ve08.2h10
AGTGGTCCATACATCACCATGCAGCATATCAAGGAGAATCAAGATAATAATTAGGGTGACAGGAACATGGATGGATGGTGGTGCATTGATGAGCCTGGGGTGTACTGAATGGACTTAAGTTAATAAATAGGATGACAGGATGATGTGTGGACCACGGAGTGGTCCATGCATCATCCTGCAGCATACTGGGGGGCTTGGGGGCAACGCCCCCAACGAGTCAAAGACTCGTCTTGCTTGCTTGCACGAGGTTACCGTCACGAAAAGGTTGAAGCCGTTTACTTACACCCGACATCACGTGTACAATGACACCTTCTCATCAAACAGATCATTCAAAGTATCAATTCCCTCATGAACAACATCAAGGATCTTCTAGGCAGCCCGCCATCTGCCAATGTTATTTCCGAGTATCTCGAGAGACTCTCCGACCTAGTCTCTGCGACCGACTCTCTCATTCCAGAGGTCAAATCCTACTCGGATATCGTCTACTTCAACTACGTTGAACTTGGCATCAGCCTGCAGTTCTCTCCTTGCGGTGCATACAGGCCTGCAAACGGCCTTGTACGCGAGCAACTCAATGACGATTGTTTGCAATTGGAAGCCGTCGACATTTACAACGTCCCTAGCGTCAAGCTTGGGGGAACCACTAGATCTGTCTTCTCCACACACCCCTGTTCACCTCTGAAAATATCACTAGAAACTTGTTCCAGCTCTGAAAATGCTCCGGGCACTGGTGCTACCTCGTCTGTCATCACGATCGCCAGAGATACCACTGGCAAAGACTTTGTTAGCTGGCTAGGTGAACCGAGCAGGAAAGGTGGTGGCACGGGACCGTCGACCGGTTCCATCGGTATTTGGTGCGAGTGGTGCAAACAAGGGATCATGGTGGAATTTGGGGGAGATGAGGCAAGAGGGCCTCAAGCATGGGAGCGCGGAAAAGACGCTATATGGAGGGTCATCACGATATTCTCCCCGAAATGAGGTTGCACACCAGAAATACGAGCCTAACCCTTCCGAGTGTGTGCCTCTCAAGGCCTCGTGTACGGGCGTAGGAAATCGACATTTTTTCGCGAACTACCGTCACGACTCCCTCCGTCGTGCTTAGATGGGACATCGCTCCACGGATTCATGGTGGACCAAGTGTCCAGAATAAGGACGGCCCTACTATCGATTGGCAGTGAGATTTCGAAGCAGCACAGAATGGGACTCAATTAATGTATACGTATAACCCGCAGCCCTATAAGCCCTGTGATTCAGTTCATCCTGCATTCAACTACTGACAGAACCAGCCATGGCAGCACCACCAAACGTGACCACGAAAGCGATGGGTGGCAAATTCTTCATGGTTAGGCATCCTACTAGTACTATCATATCCCATGGTTGCTGACAGCCCAACATCTCATTGTCGATAGAACAAGTCCCTCAGTGACAGTACCGATGAAATTCTCCGGCTCCAGGGCGTGTCGTGGCTTAAGCGACAAGCTATCTCTATGTTCAACCTCACGCTTTCCATCAAGCATACCACAGACGATGCCGGTGTCGAGCATATCGACGTCGACCAAACATTGTCTGGAGGCATTTCGGGAACGAGTGAGAATCGCATTCTTGACTGGCAGGAGCGTCCCGATGAGGACGACATTTTTGGTGCTGTCGTTGGAAAATCGCGAAGGAGCGCCGTAGAGGAGCTCACAGACGAATTCTTGAAGAACGACTGGACTCAGGACACCATCGACGAGGGCGTTGTTTTGGCAACTGCTTGGAGCGACCCCAGTAAGAACAAATTAACATGGTCGGTGAATCAGGTAATTGTTTTGAAATCATTATTCCATCCATACAGCATGCTAACATTAACTCCGCACAATCTAGACATGGGGTTTCTCGGTCGTAAACGGCGAGAGGCGATACGTCAGACGTACGACCTTCGCTTCATCAGACAAAAAAGATGGACCAATTCTCGCCCGTCTGGTCTATGACTACCGTGCGTGTCCTTGTCCTTGTTGGTCCTCCTGTTTCTGAACCTGTCTCCAGTCGGGCCCGTCTGAGAGTGCTTGGTTGCACCCGAGATAACAATGATAGATTTGGACACCGTTGTTGGGAAGTTCATTTCATGTATGACAGATAAATGCTAAGTACTCAATTGACACTTGGATTCAAGTTGGACAGGGCAAAAAAAAATAGCAGGCAGTCCTTATCATTGTCTCACATCAGTTACATTGCAGCGCAGCAGTGGCTTATGTGATGTTGATTCTATTTATGGTCACTGTGAAAGGGGCTCTCAGCTGCAGTGGACCTGAGTACCTCCTCATTTTTTCTCCCTGATGATACTGTCTCACCTGCCTTCCCTTCCATGACACCCTAAGCACTGACCTACAATACGCACGCTGCTCCGCAACAAATCTCCCTGTTTCCACGATGCAACGTGATCACACTGGTACCTCGAGCCTTTCCCAGTCCACTCACGTGCGTACGACCAGTGAAGCACAGCACAGCAAGGTACACATACAAGAAAAATTATGTCCAGAGCGGCGGTGGAAGTTTCAAATTGCCAGTCTCAAGGCATGCCTGGCGGCTAGGTGGCCTCGTTTATATGGGATGGTCATGAGAACACTGGTCTACTTTCGGGGACCCAGGCCGAAGATCGAACTCCCCGGTGAGCTCGCCTTTATATTTTGTCGTATCTTCAGTTTTCTCACCAAAGTCTTAGACCCTATACCTCTGCTCGGTCGCACGCATAACTTTCGAGAACACGTCTTCACTATCGCCGTCGAACCTACAATATTGCGCTTCACGCGTCCTTTCACTGCTCCTTGTCTATTTGTCATACTTGTCGCGGTTTATATTGTTGCCTTTTCCTTCCTCGCGCGTGCACAGTGGTTCCTCACACCATCCTCCTCATTTGTCGATTGCACGTCAGTTTTTTGGGAGCAAAACGCCGGCTGTGGCCTGGATGGTGAATTATGTGCACCCTTCGCGAACGTATCGTTCGACTTCCGGTGCCCTGCCCAGTGTAGTTCTGTCGTGCTGCAGAACCCTCGTTTCGTTGGAAATGTGGAGGTTGAGTTTGTACCACTTCTTGTGGGCGGTGGTGATAGCCAAGGGACCTACAGGGCCGATAGCTTTATCTGTGCGTCTGCTGTTCAAGCGTGGGTTTTCGGTTACATGTCTCGGAAATTAGACACTCACCCTAACATGGTCAAAGTGGGTTCATCAGCGATTCGACTGGCGGTTGTGCAACCGTACAACTCGTCGGGAACTTCACCAACTATTTAGCGACCTCCGCGTTTGGTCTGGCATCTATCGGCTTCCCCTCCAGCTTTCCCATGTCTTTCCGATTTTCCCCTTCCACTACACTTACCCATTGCACTGATCTCCGCAATGCTGCGCTGGCTTTCAACGTCCTGGCCACTTGTACTCTATTCCTTGTCCTCCGCCCTAAAGCCATCGTGCTTTATTGGTGCCTCGTGTGCATCGGATTTTGGCATGTCGTTCTCTTTTCGCAACCTCAGGCAACTCCACCACCATTGGACGTAGCCTTCGGTGCCTTTTTACCAACGCTTTTCGTCTGCTACGCTTTCTGGAGGATTGCCGTTCGCTTTACGATGCCTGTATTCGCCAATGCTCCCTTTGAATCCATGATCTGGTACCTTGCGCCTTACTGGGTAGGGGTTCTTACCAACCTCACCATGGAACAAATACCGATCGACCGTCTCACTGCTCAAGATATCAAGCAGCAACCTGGTGGTCTTACAGCACTCATCATCATCATCCTGGTATTGCTCGTTATCGTGATAAACCAAATCCGTGTCATACGTAAAACTGGTTATTTGCCATATTACCTAGGATGGTACGTCATGGGTGGCGGCCTGGTCAGTCTCATCCTGGCACTGTTGCCGGGTCTACAATTCCGTCTGCACCATTACATCATATCCATAGCCCTTCTGCCTGGAACAGGGTTCCCTACTCGCCTGTCGGCTATCTACCAAGGGTTCCTTCTTGGGATGTTCTTGAATGGTGTGGCTGCCTTTGGGTTTGATTCGATTTTGCAGACTGCAGCTGATGTACGTCTTTGACCGCCCTACTATCCGATGGTTATGTTAATGAATTCTACAGCTCGTTCGTGACGGACCCACTGGTTCGCCACTTCCAACATTCCTTACCAACTCTTCAACATACAGTGCAGCCGCTACCCTGGCAAACCAAACCATTTCATGGGCTGACGTCCCAAGTGACTTGGCTAACCAAGGTTGGAATGGATTCTCCCTCCTTGTAGATGACGTTGAGCGTTACACGGGTACCGCTCTGAATTATTCTCTTGCCGCAATTGAGTCGGGGCTGCCTCACTTTTTCAGACTGGCTGTGAGTGCGCACATCCCTCATGCTTCCAATCTTGATGACGTTAACGAATGGTTATGTACTAGTATATGAGTAACGGTCTTCCGGGAGATTTCACCATGCCTGCGATTCTGTGGTCGAATGGGACATGGGTCAATCCACTTCCTGGCCCTTCATAATTACTGGGTGATCGATTGATCATTGGTGTTCTTCTAGAAACTCTGCATGTGGTTATGGACTGTGGTATTTATCGGTAATTTAAGATAGCCCCTCAAGGATTTAGTGTAAACGTCATGTGATGTGATGGCCTGTGATAGCACAACCACCACCGGAATGATATTGCCACTTTTAGTTAGCGGGTCGTCGTCCAACTGGATATAACATTTGAATGATATGCCATTTTGGGGTGAGAATAGCACAGCTCGTGACACTGTGACAACACTACTACATATGGATGGGATTACCAATACTATCATTGTGCCAGAGTTGCAAATGGGACAGAGTTGCAAAATGCCTCGTAGCATACACAACATCACGATTTAAGCCTATCGCAGCTGGATGTAGGTTATTGTATGACAGATGAATGGTTCTGTGTTTTTTTAAAAAACCAAAAAATTAGGTGGTTGCATGCTCGGCCTCAAATCTGTCATCCAAAACTATTGTTTCCCATGCAAAGTGGTCAGGGGGTGATGCAGATCATAACATAAAAAATTGCGATTTTATACTGAGGTACTGTATGCTATTACCCACCTCCTCCATTTTTTCTGGAAGGGTCTACAACAGAGTTGCTGTTGTTATTGATGATGCAAGCACAACAACTTTGAGTGGAGTATCCTATTTGAGTACTTGGCTGCACCAGCAGGCTATGGCAAAGTCTGGCAAAGTCACCCAAAAGATTGATTGACTTTGAGTGCTGGACATTACACTACAGCACTGTACGCCAGTGCATCACAGTTATGTCTGTAGATCAAAGGTTCAGAAGCTCAGTAATGAGCAAGAACAGAAGATTCAAGATGTCTGTGTCATTCTTCTTGCTTCTAATTCTCCAAATATTTATGCTGTTGCAAAGGAGTATGATGTTTCTTATCACACCCTTCAGCAGTGATTTCTCAGTCTCATTCAACTGTACAACAAAGCCCATGTAACAAAAACTATAA
Source organism: Paxillus rubicundulus Ve08.2h10 (assembly GCA_000827395.1). NCBI lineage: Eukaryota > Fungi > Basidiomycota > Agaricomycetes > Boletales > Paxillaceae > Paxillus > Paxillus rubicundulus. The sequence continues at coordinate 5,487 of KN826029.1, forward strand.
TAGGGCAGTGATTGCCCAGACTCAGCCACTGCCAAAGAGGGGCAAAGAATGACTGAGGAATCTGAAGTGAAAACTAAGTATATATATGTGGTGGAATGGGTGGAGAAATGCTCACTAATAATGATCAGGGAATAGGAACATGTTAAGATGTGGAGTCCTCCAGGCTGTCCAGAGTTGTTGGGGGCAGAGCAGATGTCGGCTTCAACTTATGTGTTGCACCCTTTTCCGAGTTCAGTCTGGTATTTATGAAGCAGGCGGAGTAACGGCGGAGTGGAGCAATGGTGGAACGGAGTAGTAAAGGGATTCAGATGTCAGAGGGTCAGAGTGACAACAAGAAGACTGGCTTCAAGTGTTGAGCAAAGGACTTAGGTGGGACAGAGAGGAGGAGTGATCAAAGTCAATATTTGAACTGAGGAATACAAGATACAAGAGGGGTTTATATACTATGGGACAAGTAAACACGGAGGGCACTGGAGTGCCAGAGTGAAGCAGAATATGAGTCAGAGATGTCAGAAAGATAGGATTAAGTTGGGAAATGTCAGAATGAGTCAGAATCGGATTAATCAGAAGGTGGGATCATTAGATATGTCGAACATCTGTCATGTGTGAAGGATGAGGAACAAGGTATGGGAATCAGGGGTAAGAGAGATAGGCAGAAAAGTGGAAAGTGATAAGGCAGAAAAGCAGAAAGGCAGACTTGGGTATAGGCAGAAAGTGGATTTGGTGCGGAGTAGGTTCCGGAGGAGCGGAGTTGACTGGTGCAACACAGGATATGACAGAACAGGAACAAGGAGGAAATGGAATTAAGTGATGTAAGGAAGTGACTATTGAATATATATAACGCTCTGTAGAATACTCAGTGTACTGGTAAGTCACTGAGTAGGAGATAAGTACCTGTAGAATACTACAGGACTGTTAGTAAGGTAAATATGTGTAGTACGAATGTACTACTCACCTCAGTGTACTGGTAAGTCACTGAGGTGCAATGCTACGAGATGCGCATCCTACTGGACACATGATTAGGTAAGCTACCATAACGGGTACATACTGATTGTATTCCAACAGTGACAGAGCATCCATGGAGGCTTGGGAGTGATGACAAGAACGGGATGATGAAGTGCAATAAGAGTCTGTGCAAGTCTGTACAAAGTCAGAGTGGACATTGAGACTCTGAGTGGTTCTGCCTGGTGGCGGAGTGGGGGTAGGAATTCTGACATTCCAGGAGTGTGGAGTTGGCATTCTGGTTCCAGACTTCACTGTATTTTGTCACCCATGCAGCTCAACAAATATTATCCCCTGAATTGGAATCAGGGCTCATTGACTGGATTAAGCACCTTGTGCTATGGGTTATCCACTTAGCAAATGGACAATCTGCATCAAAGTGGCAGTCCTTTGTGGAAGCAACCCTGGAAGCATAAATAGGAAGAAGTCATGAGAAAGGATTTAATCATCAATGCACAATGGTTGACATCTGCAGAGGGATTGTGGGAATGTGATGTACAGGATGCAGCTAGGGAGGTGAAGGTGAAGAAGAAAGCTGAAGTGGTGGCACAGAAAGTATCAAACCAAGCAGTTAGGATTATTTGGCAAGCTGCACAGGGTTCTGATGTCCATTTCAGTGGTGCACTTTCCACCAAGGGCAAGGAAGATCTCATCAACATTGAAAACCAGCTCAAGATTGAGACCATGGGCACTAAGCTTGCATTACTAAAGGCTATCAGAGCCCATTTTGATGCTCACACAGAACTCAAGTACTCAAGAGCAGTGCCCAATTCAAGGGCCTTTTTAACAACCATTCACATGGCCAGAAGTGGACACTTGAGCATGTCAACAACAACTCAGAAAATAATCTGCCACCCACAAATCATCAACACACCACCCCACCAGCACCACTCAATGTCTTACCATCATCCCCACTCCTGAATGCCATTGCAGGACCCTCTACACTGGTGTTGTTTTCATCTCATAATCAGATTCACACATTTGGCTCTACAGTACCATATCAACACTACCCATCCATGGATGTTAATTTTGAGTCATGCAATTACTCTTCCAATACAATACCCCATCCTTATTATTATATGGACACCTATTCATTCCATAGTTATCAGTAAATAAATATTCAATACCTTTTCATATATCCCTTGTAAAATCTCTCTTAATTGTACTTCAGCATGCTCAGTGCTCAATGGCCATGTTGGGGTTCCAATTTGCCTCTGTGACCTAGTATGACACTGCATTTATGGGAGAAATTTTGCCACTCTCCTCTTTCCCACTCTTTGTGCTGGCATTTCTCTGGCAGAATCATTTCTCCTTTGTTTGCTGATCTATTAACTGGATATTGTTCTACACTCATCTCCCCAGAGCTGCATATTTTCTCTCTCTCTAACTTTCCAGTAATAAGTGAGTTATTTAAAAAACTTGCTCAGATGTTGCAACTCTGGTACAATGATACAGTCGACTCCCTTGTAACCCATACCCCCCATACCCATACTCCCTCATAACCCATACTCCCTCATAACCCATACATTTTTGGATTTCCTGAGTTGGTATGCAGTAATTTTGTAACCATAACCCATAACCCATAACCCATACCTATTTTGGGCAGGATAATCCATAGGTTATAGTGATGTAATGCCAAATTAGGAAAATTTTATTATATAATCCATGTTTCTTGACATTCCAAATTGCAACAATGACATAAAATATCAGTTCTTCTGGCTGCTCCATCATTATGAAACCTGACGACACTCTAAAAAAGGGCCTGAAGAAGCTGCAAGATCAAACACATGACTGAAAAGCTGCACTCAAGGCTGCCTTGAAGGCTAATCAGCCAATTTCAGAGGTTGATGAAGAGTGGTTAGACAATGCTGGGAATTTGGTGGATGAAGAACGGGTGGTTGATGAATTGGACAAGGCTTTGGATTATGAAAGAGCTGTCAAAAGCTTGGATTTATGGGACAAATCCATTGTGCAGAAGTTAATAGAGCTTGCTGCAAGTGGTGGCAAAAGTGTTGCTCTCACAAAGAAGTGCAAACATATGATTTTCAAGAATTTTGACATTCAAAATTTAGGTGTACTGAGTCTATTGCAGGTCCTGCACAGCCTGCAAGCACACCTGCTGACCAGCAAAAATATGCACAACCAGTTGAAACACACAAAAAAGAAAATGCAACACTTGAACAAAGGATTGAAATCCTGAACTGGCATTTTGCCGATGGCGAGAATCAGACCAAAATAGCCTGCCATTTTGACAAAATCTATCCCACCCTCCACCTCACACAGCCAAGAATTTCAGCATGGATCAAGCACAAGGCAGCATGGCAAGTGGAGTACAAGAACAGTGTAGGGTCGTCTTTTTCTGTGAAGCGAGTGCATCAGACACAGCACCTGGAAGTGATGGAAATATTGGATCTTTGGGTTTTGAAGGCAATGGCTGATAAGCTCTTGCTGACGGGCAAGGTTCTCTGCCAAAAATGGAAGGCATTTGATGACCTTGCTGGTGTACCAGAAGACAAGCGTCTTGGTTTGAGCAAAGGGTGGCTGAGTTGATACAAGGCACAAAATGGCTTGAAGCAGATGAAGTGTCATGGTGAAGCAGCCTCTGCAGCATCTGACACTGTCGACAAGGAACAGTTGCGAATCCAAGAATTAATTTAAAAAAATGGCTACAGACCATGTGACATTTTCAATGCCAACGAGTCTGGTCTGTTTTATTTGTATGTGTCTTTGATTTCGAATGGTCACAAATCTCAAGTCAAATAATTTAACAGTATGCCTCCTGATCGAGGACTCTCTGACAAGCAACATTCTGGCGTTAAAGGCAAAAAGACCAGATTGACGCATCTCTTCACAACAAATGTGGATGGCTTGAGAAAATTGGTCCCACTTATCATGGGGAAGGCATGGAAGCCTCATGCCTTCAAAAACAAGACAGGATCCCAGCTCGGCTTCAATTATCAAAACAACACAAAACCATGGATGATGGCTACACTCTATCAAGAGTGGTTGTCGGATTGGGATGCCAAGGTCAGACAGGAGGGAAGAAAAATCCTCCTCTTCCAGGACAACTTCTTGGGCCACGTCATGCCAGATATTCTCACGAATATTCACGTTGAAAACTTTGAATCAACCTGACTGCACATGTCCAGCCCAACAACCAGGCCATTATTCGTTGCTTCAAAGCCCATTACCACATGAAGTTTATTCAGCATGCCATTGACCACTACGAATCTGGAACTACTCCTTTGGAGATCTATGATATTAACCAGCTTGAGGCGATGCATCTTGCTGACAAAGCATGGAACAAAGTGGACACCACCACAATCCGAAACTGCTGGCACAAAGCTGGCATCTTACCAGACTTTGACTCACCTCCCATTCAACCATCTCTTCCTATTTTGTCCCTCGTTCACACCGCTTCCAACTCTCCACTTCCTCAGGATCCCATTGCACAAGTTGAGACTCTTGTTCAGAACACTCTGGATGATCTGGAGTCAACTGGTGCTCTCCAACACTCCAATCGAATGGACATCACAGAGCTCCTCAATCCTGCAGCTGAAGCCCACAATGTCTTTGGTGCAACCAACGAAGACATATACCAAGCTGTTATGGATGCAAAGAAGGTGTGGGAGTCAGCAGTTTGGGGAGCAAGTGATGATGTAGATAATGACACACCTGTCGAGCCAGCACCTACATGTGGTGAGGCACTCCAGGCAGTGTTGTTGTTGCGGAAATACACAGAAGATCTCAATGATCCCTTTGCTCATAAGTTGGAGATGATGCTGGGCTCATTTGGGCAGATGACTCGCATGAAGGAGATGCAGGGCATGAAAGATAGTAAACTGACATCCTATTACCCTCGTAAAGCACACTGATATTGTAGTACACTACTTGACAAAGGAATACAAAAGCCATGATTTTTTTGGTCACGTCTATACCCATTCTCTCGCAGACCCCATACTCCCTCATAACCCATACTTTACGACACAACCCAGGGGGTATGGGTTATGAGGGAGTCAACTGTAGTATTCAATATCATATCAATACCAATCCAACATAAGAAAATAGGACAGTCAACACAACTCTGTAATCCCATATGCTGACACAACATGACTCTTAAATCTCATTGGCTGGACATTCAAAGTCATCATGTGATTTATTGCACAGCCACAAACTCACCTCCTCCTCAGGGCTCAAGTCAAGCTCAAGCTGCTCAACATCTCCTTTAGGCCTCAGCACTGAGGTTGTTAGAGCACTGAGTGACATTGTGGATGATGAGGTTGACAAAATACAGTGAACTCCGGAACCGGAACACCAACTCCGCTTTTCCGGAACATCGGAGTTCGTATCTCCGCTTTCCCGCGACCTCGGAGTTGCAGCGCCCGCTCGGAATCCATGTGGACTTTCATCACATCTCATCATTCTCTACTCATCATCACTCCTGAGCCTCCAGGGGCATTCCATCATTTTCCTACATCGCTTAATCCCATTTCCCTTCTGTTCCTGTTCCTGTCCCCTTTATTATCATTAGCGAGTGCTTCTCCGCCCACTC
>KN826030.1:0-11032 GCA_000827395.1 Paxillus rubicundulus Ve08.2h10
GGTCAACTGAAAGTGTAGTAAATATCAGTTCACAAATGTGTTAAATGGTGTCTACATTTTTGACTTCCCAAAGTGTAGTGAATGTATAGTGAAAGTGAAAGTATAGTGGAAGCTATTATTATCAAAAGTGTTGTGAATGCTGGTTTACAAAATGTGTAGTTAGTGTCCGCATTTTTGACTACCAAAAGTGTAGCAAATTCTAGTCAACAAATGTGTAGTCAGTGTCTGCATTTTGACTACCAAATTGGCCGATCTGTGCCGAGAATGAGCTTATGAGTGTCAGGCACAGAACTAGGCCTTTGTACAGATTGCACCTAGAGTTTGGTCACAGCATGAGCATGCTATGACACACTTCCTTGATACTACCTCACACCTCAGCCCCTCACACCTAAGTACTTAAGTACGAGCACTTGTGTGTTCTCTCACATCCTTTCTTTCTTTTCTCCCACTCGCATCCCCCACTCATCCCTCTCTCATTTTTCTCTTGCATCAATAATTATGACAACTACCACTACTTCTGTACCTAGTACTAGCACAGGCTCTTCAACCTCCACTTTCATTGTTTCTCCCACCAACAATATCAATATTGATGCTGAGAACATTTTGTGTGTCTCTCGCAACAGTCTCTTACATACAGGCAAGGTGGGATGTGGGAGAAGCCGGGATCCTGATTGATGAACCCCTCGTATCTCGACTTCCAGATCCTCCTGTCATGAATGCTGGCCAAGAATGGATCTCAGCATACCTATCCCTTACCCCTGGCACAAGGATCTGGGCCATCAAAGCCCTTGATGCCATCAAGCCTTCTGAGGCTCCACCCAATAGTTCTGTGTTGAGGTTGAAAGTCATCTTCACTGCTGATCAGGAGGTCAAAGCTTCTTCTGTTCTCAACAGCACCTATGACTTAGGTATCCATAGTTCCATCTTTGATCTTGCCAATGCACGCCAGTACATTCCCCTAACCTCTTCACCAACGTAAACACCAAACAACTCCACAGAGAGGGCCTTACCTTGAAAAAGGTGAAGTCCTCCATCAACGGTGTTACTCACCACCTCCTCAACCTCTCCCAATTTGAGTCTGAGGATGGTATGGATTCCTTCACCTGGCAAGAAGCATGGCTTTGCTATCTCATCTGGCTCACTGATGCTGCTCAGCCAGTCATTTATGAGTGTTGGAAATGGCACTACACTATGCTCTCGAAAGATGAAGCTGTCTGCAATAACTTCAAAGCCATCTTAACCTTCAATATCAATATGTGTTCCTGCTATGCAGCTCAGGCTTTCCAGCACGATGAATGAGACTGGCAGCATAGGCTCCAGGCAGCGGAATATGACATTGTTAAAGATGAACTTTGCAAGCTCTCCTCCCAAGATGAGTGTCATCCTTCATCATCCTGCTATGAGCTGTATGACGCTTCTTGCAAAAATGTCAAGTGCCCCGTGAGGGCCAAGATTCTTCCTTTTGGGACAACACTCAGTCCTTTGACTTGCATCCCAAGTCTGATCCCCTCTGCCTCATCTGCCAGCACACTGGGCACTGCTTCTTGGACTGCAAGGAAGAGACTACAGAAAAAGGCAAACAAACATTTGCCAAGTACACTGGAAGTCACCTTGCCCATTGCTCCAACAGTTCCACCCTCTGCATCTCCTTCAACCTCTCCAATCTGATGAGAGTCTGCAAGAGTGCTCATGCTCCTTCCCAGAACCTCTGTTCTTTCTGCAGTGAATCTGCTCACAGTGCCCTCTCACATTTTTGTCTCTAACCTTTCTTGCACAGACTTCTATTCCATCCAGCTTCACGAACTGAACATTCTTTCCTCTCCCCTTGTACTTCACATATTTTATGATAATCTCTCTCTCCCCTCTTCTCCCTTCAATCATGATGAAGACTTCTCTTGCATCGTCACTCCATATTCTGCAGACACCTTTGACCTTCTTTTACATCAATCAAATCTTTCACATGAATTCCCAGAGCTCTCTTTCAAACTTCGTCACAGCTTTCTTCTAGGCAAATTCAAGCCACTCAGGCACACATACACTCCAGACAATCTCCCAGGTGCCTATGAATACCAATCCATCATTGAGGATTACATCGAGGGTGAACTGCAAGTCAGAAGATTTTCAGGTCTGTTCTCCAAGGAACAACTCGAAGCTAAGATCAGCCTCTTTCATTCATCCCCCTTACAAGTTGCTGTCAAAAAAGGCATTGATGGTGCCCCTGACAAATACCACATATGCTGTCACCTCTCTTATCAAGGTTCCATGTCATATTCTGTCAATGATGAAATCAACGCCAAAAATTATCCCACCAAATGGGGAATGGTGGAGGAATTCACTGACATCATACGTTACATTCATTCTTTCACATCTCTTCCTCTCCAAATGCCTCTCAGTGTTATTCTCTTCCTCTCACTCGCTCTTATACAAATGCCTTCGTGTGCTTGAACAGCTCAAATTCTCCCACCAGAGTTTTCCAGTCATCTCATCATGCTTGAAGGCATGCATATACAAGTGGGACACCTTCTCTTTCTTCCCCTTCATCACTTGAGCCTTATGCTCTCTCCCTCCAGATCAAAGATGCCCCTCCAGGTGCCCAAGCTGCTTCCCTAGACATCAAAGCAGCCTATTGAACTGTGCCTTGCACACTGGACCACAAACAATACATTGTCATATTTTTCAACGGTCTCTTCTATCTTGACCACAATGTGCCTTTCGGTATTGCATCCACAGCTGGGCTCCAAGGCAAGGTTGCAGGAGCTGTCCTATGCATATGGAAATCCTTCCAAATCTCTCCTGCTAAGAAATGGGTTGATGACATCTCCATTTTCAGTGTTCCATCACCCCAAGGCCTCTTCTTAGGTCACTACCCTCTCTTCCCTTGTCTTCTTCTCCAACCTCTTCTAACCCTCACTTCATCACCAGGCATCTCCATTGGTGAAGGCTATTGCTATGAATATGACCTATCTCATGCAAAGAACCTCATCGCCTCTTTGGCATGCCTTGGCATTGTGAAAAGGGCCAGCCCTTCGGTGACACAGTCAGATATCTTGGTTTCCTCTGGGACATCTCATGGAAACAGGTCTCCCTCACCATCTCCAAACAGTGCAAATACATTGTCCATCTTTCCCTTTTTCTATCTACCTTTGAACACGATCACATTCCAAAGAAAGAAGGTGAAAGTGTAGCAGGTTACTTACAACACTGCACATTCATTTTCCCTCAGGGACAGTCTTATTTAGCCAACCTCTATGCATGGCTTGCCGATTTCCCCAATGAACATGTTCCCCACTATCTATGAGCATCAGTCATCTTGGATCTCAAATGGTGGCTCCACCTTCTGCAGGAGATGCACCCACCACAACTTCTATGTTCAAAACAACCTATGTGTGGCTACAGAATCTGGGTTGACACCTCCTCTGATCATGGAATCAGCCTTCTATGGAATGGCTTCTGGGCCTTCTGGGGTATGAAACCCAATTGGTGAGGCTTGCCTGGAGAAGGACAGGACATTGGCTGGCTGGAAGTGGTTGCCATTGAACTAGCAATCTGCCTCATCCACATCAAAGGAATTCATGAGGCAGACATGCTTATCAGAAGTGACAATGAAGGCATGATTCATGCTTTCCGCAAGGGATGCAGTTGCAACCACATGGTCAACGCATGCATCAGATGGGCAGAAGCACTTATGCACCCCATCAACCTGAGTATTTCCATTATTTATGTAGCATCTGAACACCATCTTGCAGACCCCATATCTAGGCACATTAACCCCCCTGTCTCATCTCACCTTCCATCTCCCCCCCCTCTCCCTCCAGAGATATCAGGGTGGTTCCTCTAAGACCATGATCAATCAAGAACCCTCAGACTATAACTTATTCATGCAGGGCATTGACATTGCTGCCACCACAACCAGTTTCTGGACTCACATAGGTGAGAACAACATGATGCACTCTGCAGTTGCCACCTCACTTCAACCCCCTCACCCATGCATTCCCAGAGTACCCAAATTGTCCTCCTGCATTGAATCTTCCTCTCACTGTCCTTGTGTTCTTGCAAGCAACCATCTCCTCCTTTGGACCACTCCTGCAGGTCTCAAGTGGCAGAAGGAGCTTGGATCTAAACTATCAGACTCCTCAATCTTTAAACTCTTTCAAGTTCGTCTTCCAATAACCTCTCCACCCCTTTTCTCTTATCCCTTCCCCTCCTTCTCTCATCAACAGGTTATGATATGGTCTCTAGATCAAGACACCAGGAGCAATTATGGTGCTGGCCTCTTACAGTTCACTCAATACTGCAATTCCTGCAACATCCCTGAAGGAGATTGTATGCCTGCCTCCAAAAGTCTCATCTCCACCTTCGCTGCCTTGCATGCAGCCACTGCCTCAGACAAGACTTTGAACAACTGGCTGGCAGGCCTTCACTTCTGGCACATCATCAACAATGCTACCTGGCATGGGGCCAACATGCTTTGAGCAGTCAAATGTGGCTTTGCCAAAATGGTCCCCCCCTCTTCTCGATGCATCAAATGTCCACCTGTCACCATAGAAGCTTTATGTATCCTGCAGGGCCACCTTGATCCTCAATTCCCCTTCAATGTGGCAGTTGCCACAGTCACCTCTACAGTATTCTAATGCTGCTGCAGACTCGGTGAACTTACCATTTGCAACTGCAATTTCTTCAATTTACTTAAGCACATCTCATGCTCAGTACTTCCCTTTTCACTCAGCATTGTATCCAATGACTCGCAAGCCTGATACACCTCCTTCCACATCCCATGGTCCAAAACCATGAGAGAACAAGGTGCTGACATCTCAGTCACCACTTGGCCTCATCAAACAGACCTGCTGACGGCCCTGCTCCGACATGAAATCATCAACAACAACACCCCTGCATACACTCCCCTCTTCTCCTACAAGATGCCATCAGGATGGGAACCCCTTACCAAAACATCATTCATCTCTCACTGCAACGATGTCTGTGTGCAGAATGGCTTCCCAAGCATGCCCGGGCATGCCTTTTACATTGGAGGAACCACGGAATTATTATTACAAGGCATCAACCCAGACATCATCACAGTCCAGGGATGATGGACATCTTGGGCCTTCCTAGACTACTGGCGCTGAGTAGAATCCATCCTACCCCTTTTCATCTCCTCCTCCATCAATATCAATCACCTTCAAAACATAGACACTTCCATGACTGCCTTCATTTGTCATCACAGTGTCCCTCAAACATAATTTTCTTTCTATTTTAACTTATACACAGTGTATCCTCATCTCTTGAACAATAACATCTTACACATCACTTCTTTCACACATCTCCAGATGTGTGCCCTGGCCACAGGCTGGGTTTGGTTGTGAGCTGTGCTCTGATGTGGCCCTTTTTGTGTTTGCTTTTAGTCAGCAGCTTTGGCTCTTTCACATCTTTTTTGCAGCTGGCAGTCTCCACATGTTTTGGTCCGCTCACGTGCTCAGAAGGTCAGGCTCCCCTCTTTATTTTCATTTCTCTCTCTCTTTCCAGATTGCTCTTTTCTGGTTTCACTGACCCCTATCACACTGTCACATGATCTCATGTGCTCACCCTCTGGTTGGCCCCCTGCCTGCCTTCCCACACACACCTCAAATCCTCTATCTATGGATTTGCACAATTCTCTATAGTGTTCCGCTTCCTTTGTCATTCCAAACCCTCAGATTCCTGAATTCATTGTTTCTCCATTTCCTCCCTTTTGTTCACATCTCCTCATCTTCATCCCAGTTCTTCCCTGTCTCTTGACTCGCCTAGCAATCTCAAGATACGAAGGGTGTAATAAATAGTAACCAACAAGGTGTGTAGTTAGTGTCCGCAATTTTCACTACCAAATGTGTAGTAAACAGTAGCCAACAAAATGTGTAGTGAAAGTATGTATTTTTTATTACCAAAAGTGTAGTAAATACCAGTCAATTGGAAGTGTAGTTAGTGTCCGCATTTTTAACTACCAAATGTGGAGTACACAGTAGGCAACATAAAGTGTAGTAAATAACAGCCAGATAGTCAGTAAACAGTCAATAAACAGTGAAGTAAATAGCAATCAACAATAGAACTTTACCAGCAAATAAAGATCTTGAAGAACCAATCTTAAAATCTAGAGAGCTATATAACTCTCTAATTGCTCTAATTGCTATTATAGTTCTATAGAGATAAGGCTACTTCTATGTAGCAAAACACATTTTCCTGATGGCTGCTATCTGTGTGTGAGGCATGAGTGGCACAGCATGTAGTCTGTGTACATAAGAGGGCATGTCAGGCCATCCAATTGCTTATTCACCTGTCTGACACCTCTCTCCTAAGATTGAGGCTGGACCACATGGTGTGTCACGTGCACAGTGTGAAAAGGGGCTATTAAAGAAAGTGGCTGACAGTGGTTTTGAACTGGCAACAGTTCTCGTCAGGGGGCTTCACTGCTGCCCCTACCACTTGTCTATCTGACTGTGTTTAGGATGTCAACTACCAATCTAATGTCCTACTTTGGGAGTTATGCTTACTCAGCAAGCACAACTGTGGTAAGTGTTACCTGAAGCTGGATTGGTTGCATATTGGGTATTAACATTGGGAGGTAGGAGCCTCTACCATGTGAACCCAATGTCATTGAGCAGGAAGGGGCCTTTTGGCACACCTGCTGGCATTTGTGCATTGCCTTGCACTCCCCATGGTAGTCCATACTACCATGGGACCCTCTTGTGTCATCTGATATGGATTCACTAAGGACACAGATTAAGCCCTCTGATGAGATTTTTCACATGGTTGAAACTGCTCCCCAAGCACCTGGGTTTGAACTCCCCAGGTGCCACATTATTTTGCATTTGTCATTCATGCTTAGACTACATGCTGGGTCACTCATGACAAAATTTGCCAGAAAAGTGGACTAGACAGGGATTGAACCTGTGGCCTCCAGTGTAGTACAGTGACGCTCTTCCAACTGAGATACCAGTCTGTTGGGACTGGATCCTAGCTCAAGCATTAACAGGCATTAGACAGTAAGCACCATGCTTGCTACCATTTGACAGCTCATGCCTCACAACACAGCCTCAGCATCACACTCAATATTTTATGTTTGAACAACCCAGAAATGACATGACAAATCTTGAGGGGTTCTTAGTTTCAACAGAGGATGACAAGGACATTGATAGCACCAATATGACAACCTAATCATTGCACTTTATTCTATAATATACTGCATGACAATTCAGAATGTAAATAGGCTACAGAAACTGGCCCAGAGTGTGAATGCAGGGTGATGGTACAGAGAGACATGGAAGACAGCCAGGAAGACAGACACAGAATATGGGGTGATGAATATGACTATGCATTGTTCTCCTTCCCCACAGCTTTCACCTGACAAAAACTATAATAGGGTAGTGATTGCCCAGACTACTAGGGATTAGCTAGGAGTAATAGATAGGTATAAAGTAAACTCACCTCAGCCACTGCCAGAGAGGGGCAAAGAACAACTGAGGAATCTGAAGTGAAAACTAAGTATATATATGTAGCAGAGTCGGCAGAGAAGTGCTTGCTAATGATAATCGGGGGAATAGGAACAGGAACAAGGGGGAGATGGAATTAAGCGATGTAGGAAAGTGATGGAGCATTCCTAGAGGCTCGGGAGTGATAACGAGTAAGGAATGATGAAGTGTGATAAGAGTCCGCACAAGTTCCACACGGGTTCCAAGCAGATCTACCTGGCAGTGGAGCAGAGTTGGTGTTCCGGTTCCGGAGTTCACTGTATTTTGTCATCACCAACCTTGGTAAAGCCTTGAGAGTCTCAAAACAAGTGGTGGCCACTTAACCTACTTTGCAGAAGGCATGAGGTCTGAGTGGAGGCTACAGGATGTCATTGTCAATGAAACAGTCACAATTGAGGTTCTTGTGGGTCAATTCCTTGAGAAGGCCATGGTGTTTGACAGGTGTTGCATCTACTGGAATGCATATAGAGACATTAGACTCACATGTATCCACCATGCCAGTTGTCTTGTTTGAGATAAATTATGAGAGTCTGCAAATATAATATGTCATATGAAAAGACTTATGGTAAAACATCAACAGTCAATGACTTTACTACATTGGTTGTAGTTCTTGCATTTTCAGGCACTCCCACCGCTATCATTGTGGTGTAATGTGGACATTGCCACTCTGAAACACCATCCACTCACCAGGTTTCTGGGTGCCACTTTCATCACTGTCAATATTTTCTTCCTCTACCCAGATATATGGAGATGCATCCTTGAGTCTAAGAATGAATTTCTGTGAATGTGGTGTGAATAAAAATAGTTATCAGAGGGATTTCACCTGGCTATAATCACAATTGGACCTGGGTGACTTGGTGTATAGTTTACAACACACACTGGCCATCCAACAAGGAGATTATCAACCTCAAGGATGACTGTGTTATCAGAAGCTTGGACAATGTGAGGGGGGGACATGGCTGATTTGCTGGATGATATGATTGTTGTAGAAGAAGAAGATAAGTTAACCCAACATTGGATGAATATTTGGGATAGAGCTGACTAATCCAGGAAGAGAAATAACACACACCCCTTCCTGTTGCCTTGTCATCTCTCACCACAATGGACAGGCCACACTGCTGCAACAGCAACATTCACAACAACAAATACAGACACCAATACACCACTCTTCCCATGCCTCCTGGCTACACCCCCCATTTATGAACTTGATAAATAACCATGACATCTCTGACTCTGACTCTCACAAACTGGCACTGGCCACAACATCAAAGGCATACCATGCCAGTGGTTCACAATCATGACAGGGGAATTCACAATACCTTGGAGGTGGTCCATACCAGAATCAAAAGTGTTCAGATCAGATCTCCAATGAATGGGGGTGCTACCCTAATGTAAGTTTTCATCAAACTATTATCATGTACTATAAACCTAATGAATGTATGTTCAACAGGACACCAGCTCTTACACCAACTGGTTCAGTCCTTGATTTCCAAAACCAGGCAACTGGCAACCCAGTCCAGTTGCAACCCAACCCAGTCCAGTCCAGTTGCCAGTCTTTTATCAGTCCTCCAACTGAACTTAGGAACACTACATGCAAGTCCCTATGAAATCCAAGTGGTTCCGCCTGGCAGCAGAGTGGAGGTAGAAACTCCAACATTCTGGGAGTGCAGAGTTGGCATTCCAGTTCCAGAGTTCACTGTATTTTGACAATCAGACCATAGCACCTTCTTCCAGTCCTTCAGGGTCCAATCCTTGTGAGCATAGGCAAAGTCTAGCCATGCCTTGCAACATTGTGCAGAGAGTATAGGTTGTTTTTACTTGACCACAGCCTCCATACCAGTCTTTTTCAAGTTGGGAAGTCAGTGATTTGGTGGAGGGGCTGATTGATGATATTGGTGAGAGCTTTGGTCACCTAGACAGCATTCTTGGCCCTGCAAGTAGAGATGAGGTGGGTGGTGTGGTGGACATTGGCAGGGGAAAGCTTGAATGGACAACCTCCAGTGGGTTTCTGCAATTCAGAATGCTCCTTGGCACAAAGTCTAGAGATGGTAGAAACATTGAGACCAGTGGCAGACACAACAGCATGAGCAATATAACCAGAATCAAGCATGGTGAGGATGGTGTTCTTCTGGGTGGATAATAGAGATCACATAATGGTGGAGGTTGGAAAAAAGGAGTGTGTTGCATCACCACAACTATGAAAAAGATAGAATATCAGTAACATAAGTTAACATACATATAAAGCAAAGACAGACACTTTCACAGGAGGAAGTAAGTACTTGAAGCTGTAGGACTTCTTTCTGTGTCCTTCTGTGTCCTTACCATGCTTTGCCAGAATTGTCATAAGTAGATCAAGGTAGTTTGACACTGTCAGGGTGATCACAACCTCCTTGACTTTTATGAACTTTGTCTCCTTGATCCTGTTCTTGCCTCCATTGGAAACTGAAGTTGCAGTATGTGTATCTGACAAGTACAGTGAATTCCAGAACCAGAACACAAACTCTGGAACTCAGAAACCTGGAATCCATGACTCCACTCTGCAATCCATCTGGAACTGGTCAAAATCACAGAGTCTGCTCAGAGTCCATCCAGAACTGCTTGGAAAGTTGGAATTGCAGAACCTGCTCAGAGTCCATCCATAACTTGTCTGGGCTGTTATCCTATCATCCTTTCCTTACTATCACTCCAAAGCCTCCAGAGGTATTTCCATTATTATCTTACATTGCTTAACCTCATAACCATATCTGTTTATGTTCCTGTTCCTAATCCCCTGTCACTATTAGCAAGCACTCCACCCATTCTGCTATATATATACTTACTTGTCTTTCCAGATTTCTCAGTCATTCTTTGACCTCCTTAGGCAGTGGCTGAGGTGAGTTTAATTTATACCTATTTACTACTCCTAGCTAATCCCTAGTAGTCTAGGCAATCCCTGCCCTATTATAGTTTTTGTCAGGATCCAGATGTATCACAGTAAGTACACTGAGTGAGGAGCCCATGTCAGCATCTGGTTCACTGCATTCTGACTGTGCAGGGGATGACATTGTGACAAGATTTGGCCATTGAGCCCACAGGAAGTCAGGTGCATGCTTATGCAAGTAATACACTTTCAGGGTTCTTGTTCAGCCTTTTACAGCCTACTTACTAAAAATCCAACTTTTGACATGTGATTCTGCATCAATATGAAAAGCTGTAACATACTTAAAAACTGCCTGCTACATATACAACCTAATTGACTGACCTCCCCATCACAAGGTCATTAAAAAATGATGGGTATTTGATGTAAAAACTGATGGTTGCAAAAAGCTAGGCTAGTCACTAAAGGCTTCTCCCAGGTCAAAGGGAAACCAGCCTCAATCTCCATAGCACCTATTTGTATGGCAAGCTTGGCAAAGAGATCTACAGTGGCTCAAACAACCATCCCAATGTTTGCATGTTTTTCAATAAAGTCAATGCCCACAAATACCCCTTACCCTAGGCCATAACATATGAGTGTATAAAATAAAGTACTCACTCTTGGCTTTCTATTGGTG
>KN826032.1:0-11026 GCA_000827395.1 Paxillus rubicundulus Ve08.2h10
GCATTATTTGTGCGTTGCCTTGCACTCCCCATGGTAGTCCATACTACTGTGGGACCCTCTTATGTCACCCAACCGATGTGGATTCGCACAGGACACAGGATGTTGTTTAGAATATTAAATTGTAAAAAATATTATGAAATATATTATGAGATGTCAAAAATGTTTAATGTTTTCAGGGCTTAGAATGTATTTCAGAACAGAATTGTCAAATGTTATATTATATATTCCCTTAGAGGTGGGTGAGAAACATTATGTTTAAGTGTTCAACACAATAACTAATAAAATATGGAATATTCTCAAAGAGGTAAAAATATAATCTTTTATGACATCATAAGATGTAGTTTAGAATATTAAATTATGAAATATATTGTAAGGTCAGAGTTGTTGCTTTCACTGTTGGTCATGTGAATGCTGTAGAAAGGTGGCCATTCTATATCAGAGTGAGCCTGCAAGTGCAAGATACAGAACCAGGCCTGCGTACTGGTTGCAGTCAGAGCTCAGCCATAGCACTTGCCAAGATGCACTTCTTTAACAGTGCATCACACTTCTGACGTCTCACACTTATGGAAAGCCAGACAACTGTGCTTGAAAGAACCATAGGCCACAGTGACAAGGTTACCAAGTTTGGAAATTGGGAGCTGGGAGACCTTGGGCACCGCTATTTTTCTTCAAGTGATGGATTGTTAGACATATGGATTTAGTCATCTAAGTGAATAAACAAGGGCAAACAAGATATTGTTGCATAGTCCATTGATCATTGAACACTGGCACATAACATCTAAGCTAGTAGTATGCTCATTACAAAATTCGGAGACCCAAGAAATGCTGCCATGCAGCTCAACTCCCAAGAATGGTGACTACAATCAACCTTCATTGCACCTCCGCCTGCCACAACTACTTCACTAGGTCGTGAATGGCTCCAATCCAAAGCCTGACCACTTGCAAAACTTGTTGCAGATGTGCTCCTTCTCAAAGAGCTCCACACCAATCTTGAGGTTTCCCTCTTGAGAACCTACAGGTGTGTCAGAATTTGAGGATCCATAAGCAAACTTGTACCACCTATGTCAATAAATCAGGAAATGACACCAAGTTGGTAATGCAGAACACGAACCCTGATAGTCTGATATGTATGCAAGACCACTGGTTTTGAGGTATTGGATGTGTTGAGTGAATGCGAGGAACAGCATGATGTCATAGCCAGGTTCATGTGGCTCAGGAATGGGGGTGCAGTCACCATTGTGAATGTACTTGATGAATCCTTCATCTGACTTGATCTCCTCTTCTGCAAGGTATGCAATGCTCACAGTGCCCACTCTGGGACCTCTCAAGCCTTTTGTGGTTTGAGCATATGCCAGCACCAGGCCAGCTTCTACAAACCGGATGCGAGGAATCTCGAACGGGGGTGGTTCTTTGGCTTTCCCGAGATTGCATTCAATGAAGTTGTATGTCATTTTCATGAGAGCTTTCGCCCAATACAACATGTTTGCTTTGCAGAATACCTTCTCAAGTTTGTCTGTAGTTGAATAGTGTGTGTATGGTGGCTTGGGCTGAGAGAAGCTGTCCTTTTGAATATAGGGTCGTTTCACAATGATATTGTGCAGTGGCTGAGATCTGAGGCTGAAAGAAGGTGAAGGGGTAAGCATGAGCTGTGCACACTGGGCAGTTTTGAATCCACTGACACCAACAATACTATCCACCGATGAGTTTACTCTGAGCTGTCCTTGGATCAACTCCGAGGGTTGGGTGTCAAATGCACAATTCTCTGGCTTGGCCAGGATGTCCGCCAGCGGGCATTTTGGAATATGGTAGTAATCAACAGGTTCAATCTTGACTTTCAAGACTAATTGGTTGTTGAGATAATAGTAATGTCAGGTGACGGAGGAGTGTGCTTACCCTTCATGACATCTAAGTGTGTGGAGCCACCTGCCTTGAGAGCCTCCTTGAGGTGATCCTGGTCTGGAGAGCATAGATCTATAACAGTAATGCCAGCCTGAGGGCTCTTCAACTTCACTGGTGTCAACCCTGCAACAACACCAGAGCCCTTCTTTGTTGGTGGAGACCTGGCAACCACACTAGATACACTGTCACTTTTCTGGTGACCATGCTTCTTTGACAATTGGACTGTCACTGGCGGTCTGCTATTGGAGGGCACAGGCTCAGGAGTAGGAGACTATGCAAAATAAGGTGGTCAGTTACATACTAGAATCGGACCAGATGAACTCACCGGACAAAGGCCAGTTTCACTGTTGTCAGGAGATGTGAACCTACTCACCAAATTGCTGGTGAACAAACTTCTAGCCCGAATGCGTGCTATTTCCAGTGGTCTTGCTGAACCTGAGGATGTTGAACCTGCCGAGTACAAGGGGACTTGGAAGTGAGATGTGGGGGGACAACTTGTTTGTTGTGTAGTACTGGTTGCTCTTGTTGCTGGAGTTCCATCATCCTGCATCTTCTCGACAAAGTCCTCATATTCGTGCCACTGCATTTCTGGTACCATGATGTAGAGAGAGAATTGCTTGCTTTTGAACACCAACACCTTGGAATTTTTCCATGAGCTAGTCTGAAAGCACTCCTTATAGAAGTATGGTTCGTGTTGCTCTGCATGCTTCAACAGGTCAACCCAAGAGATGTCACGAACAACGAATTTGGCATCATGCCAAAGAAACTTTGGACAGAATGCCTTGATGTTGGGGGTAAGTGTTGCAAGTGCAAGCACAACGAGTTGGTGTGCTGTGATTTGTGCATTGATACCTCATTTCCCTTCACATATGTTCTGTAGCTTATGATTAGAGTCTGCACTTCAAGTTCAACAAATCAAGTAGACTACTTACACCAAATTGGGTTCCTGGCAAGTGACCCTTTCTTGGGCTGCCCTCATATAGAGTGGTAATGTCTAATGTAATAGTTTCCGCAGGTGGAGGACAATAGGATAGACGTGCCCAGCAGTCTCGCTCAGAAGGGTATTGGGTGTGTTGAGCTCCATAGCCAAGGGGGAGCTGGAATTGGTTTGGGATCATCGTGATGTTGTTGGATTGAGGGACGTGGTTGGACTGAGGCAGGTTCTGCCATGCTGAGGGGACATACACATCAGGACCTCTAGCTTGAAGCAGGCTCATAGGCGGCATCAATGAGTGGGGTGCAGGAGGTGGCATTGCAGCCACAGCTGGCAAATGAACAGAGGCTATGAATCATATTAAGCTAGTATTTGTCAGGTGAGGGTTAGGAACTCACATTTACGCTGTGTGGCATTCACTGATTGTTGTATAACACAGGGATCAGGAAGAGAGGGCCCAGCTTGAGGCCCTGCAACAACAGATGCTAGGATTCATAGAATCAGTTTAATTTTCCATTTTGAGATGATGACTTACATCTGCTCTGAGTGGCAACAACATGCCCATCTTGGGGTCCTGAAAATTAGAATTGAAGATGAAAGAACAAGAAACAAAAGGGGAGGCATTACCCCTTGCATGTGTCATGGTTGCTAGCTTGTTCTGATACCTCTGGTAACAGGGGCCACATACGTGACGACCTGGCTTGCCGGGGTTGATAGTTGCAACATAGAAGCAGGGACTGCCCTTTCATATCAGTGACTGGCATGATGGACACTCACAGAGCCTGCCCTCAGTAGCATAAGTGTCTTCTGTGAACTGAGAGACAACTTCAAAGCCTGGCATCATAGAAAAAAATTTGACAACTTGGATAGGAATGTCAGCACTACAATGCAGTCAGACACTTAAATAGTCAGCACGCACCTTGAGCACTAGTAGGAAATATATTATAATGTCAGTGTTGCGCTATTGTGAAGACAATAGCAATGACATACCCCAAATGATGACGGTGGACTCCTTTCCGTGGTGAGACATTCACCTCATGACTCCCACAGAATTGTTGGGAAGCCAGACTATGGGCTGAGGTGCCAGCAACTCCAGTGCATAGAAAATACTGGTCATCTCCTCAGCATGATCAGTAAAAGGTAGGGGGGAAGGTGCAGGTGCTCTCTTCTTTGCTTTGCGGAGGCTGAGGGATATACCTGACCAACCAGTGGAAACCAACATGTAGGTTCCATGTTAATTCTAATGTCCCAGCATGACTGACCTACACTGCCTAGCACCACTCAAGCTGATAGAGCCACACATCCAGCAATTCTGGAAGGCATGCCTGACTGACAGGCAATTTGTCCAAGAACTACAAAAACATATTGATACCAATGAACATGGTCTCGGGTATGTACCTTACTACCTTGGTTGACTTGAAGCTGTGTCCCTCACTCAGCATCGCATCTATGACTAGGTTAACAAAGTTTGTGCCAATCCGCAACAGCTTGGGTCTATACCGCACACGTCAGCAGCAACACACTCCAGAAATGATGCATGAGGCAATGGTAGAGCTACGGGCCATGTATCCAAAAGCAGGTGCTTGAGAAATGGTTAGTTTATTGTTCCACAAATACAGTATGTCCGTTGCAAGGTAGGTGTTCAGTTTAAGTTCTTTCATCATTAGTTCACAACTCTGCATTCCAGGAGTGTTGTCCGTGAATACTTTGCCATCCATGAACCCCAACTTGTTCAACAACACAGGGCTGGTTGCCTTTAATGCTGCCATGTCTGGGCTGCTGACATTAATGATATTTGGGCTGTAGATCAACATGACAAGTGGCTGCACTTTGGCCTTGCCCTGCACACTGGCATTGAGCCGTTCTCCAGCCACATCCTTTGGATGAAAGTATGGCATTCAAATCATAATCCTCAACTTATATTATTGTACTACCTCAGCACTGTGGAGGAATTTGGGTGTAAGTACATCTTCCATCCAGTATTGTGTACTTGTTTAAATTCTCTTTAGTTGCTCCTTTAGTGACTCAAAGCGACCCTGGCTCAGAGAATTTTGGGATTGCAAATGCACAAACTATGCTGTGCCAAATGCATGACCCAGCCCTGGCAGGATTCATTCAACACTGCTGGATGCAGACAAAGAAAAATGTCATGCCAGAAATTGCATGGTCACAACTCTGTCGGCAGTTTTCGCCAGGATTTGAATCACTTCTGGAGGAAGGAGTGCAGGGCAGTTTGTTTGATATCAACAATATGATTCAGCAGTGAGTTCTATTCTATACCTTGTCCTTGAGAATCTGTGCTGACATTTGCTGCCAGAATGGTTTTCCATTGGATCTTCATTCCTTGGATGCAGCAAGAATTTGATGCTTACAAAGACTGCATCAACAATACTCAAAAACGTCATGATGGAAACAAGGCGAGTAGTCTACTTCAGGGCAATGTACACCAGATGACTGTCCCGTCACAGCAGTCAGGTACTTCCTCACGGTATCCTGGAGCTAGTACACACTTCGCCAGGGGACTATGGTGCATTGGACTTCAAGATGCGTCACAGTAATGATGACGATCTTTGAGACCATGTTTGATGAATGTTACAGGTGATGGTACAGCCTGCAGCTGTCGACCATGTTTGCAAGATCTATATCAAACATACCCACCCCATCTTTGAACTTGTGCCACCAGCTCTTGGTGGGTTCTTGGAGGACTGCTACAATGGTTTAGGCCATCCCCCAATTGACTGCAAATCAGCTTGGGGGGTTTACCATGCTCTACTTAGCATCATTTGACAGTGTGTAGAGATCCCTGCCATCCTGGAATTGATTGATGTCAATAGTATCCCTGATGCCAATGTTGAAGTCCCTTTACTTGATGGTCTGCAAGATCTCCCCTTCAACAAGACCGCTACAGAATACTACATGGGCAGTGTGGGTGGTGGACTAGGCCTTCATATGTCCATTCACTACTATGTGTTCAGTGGTAGAGTAAACTCTCTTTTTCTCTTTTCATTAGAGCCCAATCACCATCAGGAATTGAATACCTTGGAGCAGGAAGATGAACCTGATATTGATGCCAGCTACAATGAAATCAATGCTGCACCAGGTGCTCTACTCACTGCCTTTTCTGATGGCGAGGACGCTGATGGAGATATTTTGTAAAATTCTATTTATGTTACACTGTGATTGTGGACATGTCTTGGACTCCAGCCATCTCCCTTGTACTAGTAGATTAGACAATCTGTGTTCTTGATACTTCAACGTCAACTCACTATGTTACACATCCCCAGCACCTGCAACTGAATACCGTGTGCCTAACAATCCATCACTCAAAGAAAAATAGTGGTGCCCGAGGTCTCCTGGCTCCCTGTTCCCAAACTTGGTAACCTTGTCACCGTGGCCCATGGTTCTTTCAAGCACAGTTGTCCAGCTTTCCATACATACTTAAGTATGGACACTTTGTGTTTCTCCTTCACTTTTCCCCCTTTCTTCCTTCCCACTCACATCTTTTGTTCTCGCATCTTTTCTTTCACTGTACTCATAATATGACTTCCACTGCTGTACCTTCCTCTAATGTTATGGCCTCATTCTCACCTTCGTCTATGTCCATTGATACTCAACCACTTACCAATAATAATGGGATTGATGCTGAGAACCTTTTACATATCATCTGCAATCAATCTTTACAGGCACACCATGATGCAGGAGAATCCAGTGTACCCACAGATAAATCCCTCGTTCCTTGTATCCCAGACCCTCCCATCCCACAGACAGGCAGCTCCGCTCATCAATGGGTATCTGTACACTCCCTCCTATCTCCCACCTCCAAGATACAAGCTGTTAAAGCCCTTGATGCTCTCAAACCACCAAGGTCAAATCCATCCCTTCCCTCCCCAAAGTCATCTTCACTGCAGATAGAGAGGTCAAGGTTTCTTTGTTGATAGATGGCACACACAGCCTAGGTATCCATGCAATCGTCACCAAATTAGCCAAAGCCAAACAGTATACACCCCTCATGCTTTTCACCATCACCAACACCTTTCACCTTCACAAAGAAGGCCATCTCCTAAAGAAGACTAAATCATCCATCAACAGTACCATTCACCACCTTCTAGATCTTTCGCAGTTTGAAGTGGAGGAAGCCATGGATGCACTGACCTGGCAAGAGGCATGGCAGTGCGAGATCTCGTGGCTGCCTGAGATTGCTGAACCTGCGGTCCATAAACGTTGGTCATGGCATTTCTCCACCCTCCTCAAAGATAAAGCCATCCTCTCCTTTGATATCAGAATGTGTTTGTGCTATGCAGCTCAACCCTTCCAACACAACAAACAAGATTGGAAAGCACATCTGCAAGCTGCTAAAGATGATGTGGTTAAGGAGGAGCTGCAGAAGCTCTTCTTGCAAAGATCACCACTCCTCCACTTGCTATGAGCCCTACAATATGTCAGCTTGTTAAAATGTAAAACATTCACACAAGGGTCAGGAGTCCTTTCAAGATGGTCCCTCCTCCTCTGATACCTGGGTCAAGTCAGACCCCATGTGCCTCATCTGTCAGTGCACCAGCCACCATTTCTCAGAATGCAAAGAGGAGACTACAGAAAAGGGCAAATAAACTTACACCAAGTATGCTGGAGGACAACTCATCTGTCAATCCAATGGTTCTACCCTCTGCATTGTGCACAATCTTGCCAACTCCAAGAGAGTTTGAAAAAACTCCCATGCCCCCTCTTAGCATCTTTGTTCCTTCCACAGTGAAGCCACTCGTGGCACTCTCTCTCATCTCTGCATCTAGATCCCCTTGCATGGACTCTTTTTCTCTATGGACACATACATCGTTTCTGCTCTTGGACACTTCCAATCACATATACTATGACAATCTTTCTCCCTCTCTATCCCCTTACAATCATGACGCAGACTTCACATGTATCCTCACTCCATATTCTGTGGACACTTTCAATTTCTTTTTATGCCAAGCCAATCTCTCTCATGAGTTCCCTGAACTCCCTTTCAAACTCTCTCATGGCTTCTCTCTAGGCAAATTCCAATCTCTCACACAGTCATACACTCCTGATAACCTACCTGGTGCTTATGAATATCATTCAGTGACTGAGGAGTACATCACAGGCAAGCTGCAAGCTGGGTGTTTCTCTGGCCCATTCTCCAAAGAAACTCTCAAAAGTAAAATTGGTCCCTTCCATTCCTCTCCTCTCCAAGTCACCATAAAAAATGGTATTGTTAGTGCCCCCAACAAATATTGTGTATGTCAGCATATTTTGTATGAAGGATCCATGGGCTACTCTGTCAATGATGAGATTGATGCTCAAGAGTATCCCAAAAATTCATGACATCACTTCTGGTGCTATGAAACACCTCCATTGATGGTATTGTCAGAGTGTATGAGTTCATGACTGGACCATTTGGTCACGAACTTGTCCAAAAGGTAAGTGGCTTATCTTGTATTGTACTTTATTCTAATATTCAGTTACAGTCTTGGGAATGTTGTCAAGTGAAGGACTGGAATCTGTTGGCTACATGTTTTGCAAGCAAGGTTGCTCAGATGGCACTCAACAAGTATCTTTGTACACATCCTAGTCTGCACAACGATATCAAGGAGAGAATGGGTGTAGTACATGGAGTCAAGGATCTCTCTCAACAGGATCAAGTCATCAACAAACCAGATGATGATGCAGATATCCCATTGAGTGCTGTTATTCAGGGTGCATTTGGGTTACTCAATGTTGAGATATTCGCTGAGGTTGATGCCATCCCACACTGTGTTGTGACCACAGAAAAAGGTCCAGATGACAAATTGGTTGCTGCAGGAGAATCTGAGGATATTTGGGCTTTTATTTCATTCAACTAGATACATCATAACAGAATTTTGTTAGTATGACCCTTGTGACATTGGCAACCTCCTCAGCATGACACCAAAAAGTAGGCAAC
Organism: Paxillus rubicundulus Ve08.2h10; assembly: GCA_000827395.1. Taxonomy (NCBI): domain Eukaryota; kingdom Fungi; phylum Basidiomycota; class Agaricomycetes; order Boletales; family Paxillaceae; genus Paxillus; species Paxillus rubicundulus. The sequence goes on from KN826032.1 coordinate 8,772, forward strand.
CAACCCACTGTGACTTCCCAAAGTTACCAACCAACCCCACCATGATGCATGATTTTTAGTGATGCAACCACCAGCCTGTGATGCATGATGGTTGCCTCCATACAGAAGGCTACAGTAGTGTAGTAAATAATATCCATTAATTGTCACCCACAACATCCAGTACTCTGACTCATCCAGTTCAGTGCCTCCAAAAAAAGCCAGAGCTCCGTTACCTAGTGATGTGAAAGGCCTGGCCTGAAGCCCCCAGCTGGGCCAAGCTGGGCCTACACTAATTGGCTCATAGGGGCTTTTGGCCTGGCTTGGATCTTCAACAGGCCACTGCCAGGCCTTGGGCTGGGGCCCTCACAGGATGAAAATGTTGCTGTCTGGGACATGCCACCCAGGCTACATATTTTATCAGCCACATGTACATAGATATCTAAATTGGAAATCAAAATAACAGCTCCATCCCTGTTTGCCTCTGCCAACATGGATTGTGTTGAGGTGCCCAAAGCATGTCTCTATCTGTGAGACTCAGAGATGCCAATAATGCAGCCACACAAGAACTGAGTGTGCACAAGCAAGGACAATTAAGCTTGTCAACCCTTGCTGCCACTCACAATCATGGGGAACTTGCAAACCACACCAGTTCCTTCAGCTCACTCACTTCAGATTCTGGTTTTCCTCCTCCAGCTTTACCCTCTGCATCACACAAATGAAGAAATGTAGTACCTGTGGATGACTCAGCTATCAATGTCTCAAGTGACAAGCCTGATGACGATGCTACAAGTCTGCCTGCCCAGCTGGGCTAAGGTTAGTACTGTCATATTATGGATCTCATCCATACTAGTAGATCATAATTCTAATGAAAACAGTACTGCTCAGCCTGAGCATATTTGATGTAAGATCATTATCATAGTCATAATATCAGATGGTTAACAGCTACACTACAGCATCATCATGTTTACAAAACCAAGATGCAATTGGATATGATGGCCTCCTGAAGGAAATTGAAGTCGTGGATATTGATGACCCACCCAGAGCCTGTTGTGAGCTGAAGAGCTGTGGCATTGATAATTTCTTCACAGAGATGTATGTGAGTAATGGGAAGAAAGTTCATAACTGCAATAAGTGCTCATGCATTGCTATCTCCCTTCCTTAGCTATCTGCTGATTATGTATCTGTAGCAAACAAGGCCAACCCATTGCACTTGTAGCAGAAGTCGCGGCTTTATGACACCATATTGAATCAGCACACAGAGTACATATGTCATTTCTTTAGCATGTTGCCAAAACAGTTTTCAATCCCTTCCAACACAGGCTGAGTATCTACAATGGGTGGAGGCAGACAAGTTTCCATCCATGCTTCTGAAAGACGTGAAGCGGTGGAAGGAAGAAACATCTTCCCACAACCAACACCAACTTGACTCTCACATTCACCTAAAGAACAAGTGATCACATACAAGATGTTTCACAATGCCACTGTACAGTGGCTGATAGATACTGATCAGGTGTTTACAGTACAATATGCAATACTATTTATCCTGCCTAACAGCTGCATAGCTTATAGCTGCTCTTGAACACCCCTCATTCAAAAACATGATTTTTCAGCCTGTGCAACAAATGGTGTGAAGATTCCCAATTGCAAAGTTATGCAGCAAGCTTGATGAATCTTTGGACCAGGCTCACAGTAAGTAACTTATTACTAGGTTTACTTTTGATTCACTTTCCTAGTGTGACCCCCCTTGGCCTCTAACAATTCCTCAATTCAAGACGGCATGCTGTCATATAACTTTGTAATGTAATCCTCATTGATCTCCCCCCATTCCTCTACTAAGGCCTCCCATAAGTTGCCGAGATTAGATGGTAGCTGAGGGCAGCTGCACACACAACACTCTAAATAGTCCCATACATGTTTGATGATGTTTATATCAGGACTGTTTGGTGGCCAGATGAGTTTGTCAACTTTCTTCCACTCAAACCAGGAAGTGGCGAGTTTGAAAGTGTTCTGTGTCCTTGGTGAATCCACATCGGGTTGGATGACATAAGAGGATCCCACAGTAGTATGGACTACCATGGGGAGTGCAAGGCAACACACAAATGCCGGTGGGTGTGCTGAAAGGCCCCTTCCTGCTCAATGACTAATGGGTTCCCATGGTAGAGACTCCTACCTCCCATTGCAAAACCCACATTGCAACCAATCCAGTTTTGGGTTGTGCTTACCTAAGTTGTGCCCACTGACTAAGCCAACTCCTGAGATAGGACATTAGATTGGTA
>KN826033.1:0-11009 GCA_000827395.1 Paxillus rubicundulus Ve08.2h10
GTGGCCCACTAGTACCCCCCTCAGTGGGGCACTAGCACATATTCATGGACAAATTCAGAATCTGCTATCTCCTTTTTCTGTGGAGCAGATCAGTGGCAAAATCCAAATATGTCCTTTGAAATGAACACGGCAAGATTTCGCAAATGTCATGTCTACAAATCTTGAATTTGATCATTTATCTGCTTTCCCTACCGAATTTCAAAATTTTTCAGAATTGCTCGCGTAGTCATTGTGTTAATCAAATGTCAAAATATTTCCACCGTAAATTTGCATCACAATACCCTTAATTTCCTCCACAACAATAGTCAGGATATGAATTGACCAATATATCCACACAACAGGTTTAAGTCAAATTTTTGCATATGTCAGAAGTTTGTTTACCCGGCAAACGTGTGTGCACAGGCAAAATTTGTTTCCAGATATGAGCTCAATCTGTCCCACGGGTTTTTTCGACGTTGTCTCAGGTGTAATGCATAAGATTTTGGCTGCCCCACTGTTATGCATTATGACCTTTTCAACTGTACCTAACTAGTCAAGCAAGGCGATTATGCGGGCATTCGCCCCAAACGGGACTTGCCTGCGTCAGCACCGCACCGCCATCGTGCCCCGGGGCGCGCTCGTGCCTCGCTCACAGCCCAGCTAGCTGTGCATGGCTGCGGTTGGTACTGCGGTGGTGACCCATCACTATCCTTTTACACACACCCCTGAATTGCGAGACCATCAACACATGATTAAGCTCGTGAGACTTATTGGAATTCACCATAAATAACTCTTCCTTGAATACTCCCCCGACCACGACGACGATGCCAGTCGGAAAGCTCTTTGCGCTTGCTTCAGTGGCCGCTTTTGGATTTTGGAAATTCCTCAGGCTTGTTTACCACGAACTCAGGTCTCCCTTACGCCATCTACCTGGCCCCAAAAGCAGCAGCTTGATCTATGGAAACATGGGAGATATCTGGAAGGCCGTAGGTACAGCAAGCTTTAGGGTCGTTTATTCTTCTGATTCACCCTTTGCACTCCTTTCAGGAAAACTCCATACTGCACGAGCAATGGGTAAAGGAGTACGGAAATACGCTGAAATACAAGGGTTTTTTTTCTGTATGTATCTACCCGCCCAATACATCTCCAGGGAGGCTCATAATAGTGGTATCTAGACAAACCGGTTGTTCACTATGGATCCGCGTGCCATTAATTACGTCCTCACCCACAGCAGTGACTTCCAGAAGCCCTCCCAAGTTAGGTATAGTTTGTCCCAGATCCTTGGGGAAGGTGAGACCACATATTGTGTATGTGTAGCGTTCGTGTACATTTGCTGATCGATAACTGTAGGTGTGCTTTTTGTTGAAGGTGCTCAGCATCGCCAGCAGGTCGGCATCCGTCTTCATCTTCAATAACACTCACTCAACTCCTTTCTTTACAGAGACGCATCATGGTAGATTTCTCCTTTGATACGCACGAATAATTTGATGTGACGATTGCTCAGAACCCAGCGTTTGGTCCTGCACAAATTCGAGCGCTCACCGATATCTTCTTAGCAAAGGCTATCCAAGTACGGGCATCCTCACACATAGTCATCTCAATATCTCTAACTGTGATTAATATAGCTTCGTAACGTCTGGTCGTCTGAGATTGCCGATGCTGCCCAAAATGCTACCAGTACACGTATTGACGTCTTGCCGTGGCTAAGCAGAATGACGCTCGATGTCATCGGTCTTGCTGGTAAGCTGATCTCCGGGTGAATAGACGACTCTGACCGCGGATAGGTTTTAACTACGACTTCAATGCACTCAACGCGACTGAGCAACCGAATGAATTGAACGCGGCATTCGCGACTATGTTCACCGCAACCCAGAGATTTAGTATATTCCCTATACTGCAGGCACGGATCCCGCTTCTCCGTCTCATCGTAAGTGGGAATGCCATATAACTCGTTAGCTGTGCTGAGCTCGTTACCTTTGTACCTGGTAGCCCAGTGATCGTGCACGCAAGATCCAAGTTGCCCAACGTACCATGGCGCGCATTGGCAAAGAGCTCCTGGCCAAGGCCAAAGCAGCCGCTCGAGCTGGTACAGCTGAGGGGGGCGAGATCGAAAAGAGTAGTATTCAGGGCCGGGATTTATTGACGCTATTGGTCAAGGCAAACATGGCTACTGATATCCCCGAGACTCAGAGGCTGTCCGATGAGGACGTATTGGCACGTGCGTGGCGCTGTGTCATGTCTCCCTCAACGTAAAAATGGTTGACTGACTGACCCTTTCACAGAGGTTCCTACCTTCTTGGTTGCAGGGCACGAAACCACGAGGTATGATGCAGTAATTAGATCGGGACTCGGGAACTGACGATAATCGTGATAGCACGGCGACTACCTGGGCACTCTATGCGTTGTCGCAAGCACCTGAGGTCCAGACCAAGCTGCGGAAGGAACTTTTTTCCATTGAGACCGAAACGCCTTCGATGGATGACCTCTTGGCACTACGTTACCTCGACTTCGTGGTGAGGGAGACAATGCGTGTGCACGCTCCCGTTCCAGGTACCGTGCGCATGGCCATGAAAGACGATTTTTTGCCTCTTGAAAAGCCGTTCGCGGACAAGCACGGTGTTGTACATGACAGCATCAGGTATGTCATATCTCGTCCACCTGTAGTGGATTTCACATATATCGATGTGAACAGGGTTAAAAAAGGCGACCCAATTTTTATCCCGATCTTGGCAATGAACCGGTCGGAGGCGTTGTGGGGACCTGACGCTCACGAGTTCAAGTGCGCGAATTCGTTCTGTGATTGGGTGGGTGGTGGCTAACGTGTCTTGTAATTGGAGACCGGAACGTTGGGACAACCTACCCAAAGCCGTTTCTGACATTCCAGGTGTTTGGGGCCACTTGCTAACTTTTCTTGGTGGGCCCAGAGCATGTATCGGCTATCGGTTCTCCCTCGTCGAGTACGTATTGATATCCAGCTATACCCGATGCGTGGAACTTATCCTCTGTAAAACAGGATGAAGGCACTCCTTTTCACACTCGTTCGCGCCTTTGAGTTCGAACTTGCTGTGCCAGCCAGCGATATTCGCAAGAAATCGACTATTGTACAGCGGCCTATTCTTCGAAGCGATCCTACAAATAAGGCGCAGCTCCCGTTGTTACTCAAACCGTGCCAAAAAGGAGCCTAGAGAGGAGGGAGACTTTGGCTTGATATTATTTATTTCTTAGCAATTTCATTGCTACTGCATGGAAGTTTACGGACAGTTGATAACTTTGTAGTCTGAAGGTTGTGGAAGTGGATATCTACGCGTCAAGCACGTGATGAGAAGCAAGCACGCCATTATGCTGCCATTGCGGAAGAGAGATATAAGAGCAACTGGGAACAATTTCGTGACCTGTTGTTGACCTCGTTGACCTCCCACAAGACCGAACATATGTTCTCAGGTCCAAGGTCCACTGAAGAATTACGTTTTCCCCGCAAACCTCTAGTTCTTGCCCACAAGCATACTCATCGGTGTATACTACTTGCTATCTCTTGTGTCAACTCCTCCACTATGACGCGCAGGGGGCTACACTCGTCGTACGGTACGCCGGATTTCCAGTCTTCAATCCACTTGCCCGGACAATAGCTTCGTCTGTCCATTGCCCTCGGCGTTCGCCCCCAGTTCATACTCCGCTTAGCCCACCTACGACTGAGATCACTCAATCTCAATGACAGCCACGCCAAATCCACTTGCCTTGTTGTCCTCTGACTAACCCAAGTGATCCGATCCGTGTATCTCATTGCCCTTTACTCTCACGTGAGTTCGTTTACCCAAACTATTCGCTTTCGAATTCAGAACTGTCTCGCTTGGACACCCTGGCGGACTATTCTGGAGTGCTCATATGACTTATCGCTAGTCTGCATGTATTATTGTTTGTACGTATTCCTTACCTATAAATTCACTGGTGTATCGCCCCACTTTCTTGCCACCAACTCCCTGCAACCATCTGAAATCTTGAGAATGTCTTCACTATCCGTCTCCCAAAGCTCTTCCTCTTCTGACTGGAGTCGGTCTGGCACCAGCACTCCATCCTCTGATTTTCTTCCTTCGACGCTGTTTCTACTGCCGCCGTCGTTTATCAATGCTAACCAATTGAAGGCTTTTGCCTCGAAGCTCGAGAAAGGCTACGGCGATAAGATCCTTCTCTCCGTTGTCCACGAAGCGATTCGCGATAATGCGAACGGCCTACTGCCACAAGCAATGGCTAAACTTGCAGATGCGGTTCCAGATGCTCGAACAACAGGCAAGCAATGGGTCAAAATTCCGGAGGGTGGGCATAACTCTCATCAGTTTTTCCGAGACTTGACTTCGCTTGTCAGGACAATCGTTTTACCTAGTCGACACCTCACCTGGTCAACTTGCAGGAAAATCCTCTGTCGATGATTTCATTTCTTCGCATGGGAAGGAAGGAATCGTCGTGAGTCAATCATATTGCAAGGAGTGTTCTACCTAGCGCTCACCTGTCGCTTAGACTACTCCTGAAGAAGCCTTGAACATATTCTCTGCGAGCGGATTGCGCTCCATCTTTTCTGTCTTGTCACCCATGGCCGATTTCACCCTTCACTGCCTCGAGCGACCCCGAATTTATTTCCCTCCTCTCCTGTCTACCACTCCATCATACTCGTCATTTGGGGTACCCTCCGTGAGCGATTGGCAAAATTTGTGGGCCGCTTGGGACTTGGTCACCTTGGGGATGATCCCACAAGCGATGCTTCATGAGAAGCCCATTGACTTGCGACACAAATGCCTCTTCTACATCGGACACATTCCCACGTAAGTCTCCGCTTCTGCATCAAGCCAGCATGAATTATCTTACCCGGTTGTTCAGCTTCCTCGACATGCTCATGTCGAAGGCATTGAACGAGCCGAACACCGAACCTAAGAATTTTACTTTGATTTTTGAGGTATGCCTTGCATGAGTGCCCGTCGGCGCACTCCTGATGATTGGTCTTGTAGCGCGGCATTGACCCTCATGTCGACGATCCTGAACACTGCCACGTACGTTGCCAGCCTCTTGTTGCCCTTTCTTTTCCTTACTGCCACCATCTTAGCGCCACTCTGAGGTTCCAGAGAAAGATGAGGATTGGCCAACATTGGTCAACACCCTTGGCTTCCGTGACCGTGTTCGCGCTCGTCTTCTCAAGTTATACGCAGACTTACAGTCAGGTACCCGCACTCTCAACCGCCACGTTGCACGTATGTTGGCGATGACGCATGAGCACGAAGGGTGGCATGTCGAAGTTCGTGGGTTTCCTCATATCTCACCTGGAGTTCCCACTGACGCCTCGATGTCTTCAGACACTCCTCTACATGCTCATCCAGCGCGCAGGGACAGGCACTCTCCCGCCTCCAGGATTCACCGTGCCACCATGGGAAGCCCTCGCCGAACAATGGAATACTACCATTTGTCCACTCAGCACGCCCACAGTGACCCTCGGCCCCGCAACCGTCATCCTCGGTCATCAGGACTGTGAAGGTGACGATCTGAAGCCGGGTATCACTGAAATCATCGACGGCCACGAATTTGGCTGGGACAATGAGAGTCCACCACGTGCCATTGAAGTCAAACAGGTCAAGATGGACTGGCGGCCCGTTACGAATGCGGAGTTCTTGGCGTTTTACCAAGACCATCAGGAGGTCGGTATGCCTCCTAGCTGGGTAGAGAGCGAGGGTGGTGTGGAGGTTCGTGCTTTCAGTTAGCCTTGCTTCATTTCTAGTGCAGCCATTGAGTAGGTGTTGTCCCGTCTCTCCCAGGTACGCACGTTGTATGGACCAGTGTCAATGGCTGTTGCGCAGCACTGGCCAGTGCTTACGTCTTACGACGGTCTGTTGACGTATGCGAAATCCAAAGGCGGTCGTCTCCCCACTGAGCCCGAGCTTCGACTCTTCTTCGACACTTACGAAGTTGGCCACAGTGGTGGTGCCAATGTGGGTTTCAGGAACTGGCACCCTGTCCCGTAAGTAAACCCACATGATTTCTTTTCCTCGTCTCAATTTTTTTTCGGTCTGTGAAACAGTGCAACTGCCGGTCAGGAAGAGTTTAGTGGACGAGGTTCAAACGGCGGTGTCTGGGAATGGACCTCCACGCTCCTTAGCGACCATGAAGGACTCTATCCAACTGAACATTTCCCAGGCTACTCTACTGACTTTTTCGATGACAAACACTACATCGCGCTCGGTAGTTCATATGCAACTATTCCGAGACTGGCGGGGAGACGTACATTGCGCAACTTCTACCAGCATAATTATCCGTATCCGTGGGTTGGAGCACGTGTGGTGTATGACGGGTGATGTATGATGTGTAAATGTCAACAACTATGCATACCTTGTCAAAGACGTGGTCAATTGATGAGTCCCAGCCAAAAGTCGCAAGAGGCTGGTGGTGGCTGATAGTCTCTGGTAGTTCCCGACTCTCACATACACGCGCAGACGGCCAAGATACGAGAAACATATCCACCGCGATCTTTGTCCACCCCATATCGCTACATGGCAGTTTCTGGCCAGGGGCACACTGACAAGGGGGTCAGTGTCCTATAGGGGTCCGGGTGGGATTCGTGGGAGAAATTCTGTCAAATGTCACTGTCATCAGGATTATGAATAACATCGATAAAAGCACCAGTATCATACGTGCCACGCGGTTCACGTGCTACATCGAGTGACCGTCATTGGTGACCTGATTAAATAAGCTGGTGGTATGGGCAACCATCACCAATGGTCAGGTTGAGGCCAGGTTGAAGATATGTGGACAGACCTATACTGACAAAGTACAGTGAACTCCGAAACTGGACCACAAACTCTGGAATCTCGGAAACCCGGGAATCATGACTCTGCTCTGCCCCTATGCAGAACTGCTCAGAGCCCTGCAGTCTCGAAGTCTGTCTGGAACTTGCACAGACTGTCATCCCATTCTATCATCCTTTCCTTATCATTGCTCCTGAGCCTCCAGGGGGATTCCCATCATGATCTTACATTGCTTAAACCTCATTTCCATATCCATTCATATTCCTGTTCCTAATCCCCTGTCATCATTAGCAAGCACTTCTCCACCCATTCCACTACATATATATACTCACTTTTTGCTTCAGATTTCTCAGTCATTCTTTGTCCTCCTTAGGCAGCAGCTGAGGTGAGTTGTCATATCCCATGTTGCACAAGTCAACTCTGCTCCTTCAGAGCCTACTCCAGACCAAGTCTGCTTTCCTGCCTATATGAAAGTCTGCTTTTCTGCTTGTTTCTAATACTTCCATTCCTGTGCCTTGTTCCTCATCCTTCATACCTTTGACAGACATTTGACATGATTAATAATTCCACCTTGTGATTCTTTCCATTCTGACTCACTTTGACTCATTCTGACTCTCCTTGACTCCTCCTGACTTGTTCCAATCCTTCTGACTCATATTCTGTCCAACTCCAGTACTCTGGTGCCCTCCATGTTTATTTGTCACCATAGTATATAAACCCTTCTTGTATTTTGTATTCTGCAGTTTGAATATCAATTTTGATCACTCCCCTGTTCTGTCCATCTAAGTCCTTCTCTCAACACTTGAAGCTAGCCTTCTCATTGTCACTCTGACCCTCTGACCCTCTGACCTCCCCTTACTACTCCATTCTGCCATCGCTCTGCTGCTACTCTTCCCCTCTGTTAAATACTGGATTGAACTCAGACAAGGGCACAACACATAAGTTGAAGCTGACATCCACTCCTGCACCTCTGACAACTCCAGACAGCCCAGAGGGACTGGATCTTAACATGAGTCTACCTTATATCTATTTACTACTCCTAGCTAATCCCTAGTACTGTCCAATTATGACCTTAGGTTTGTTGATTTTTTGAAAATCTGGACTGATCTTTGCTCAATCTCTTATCAGAGCACACCAGTGACAAGTTTTTTTCACCATTTGTGACATGTGATGACCCTAAGGTCATAATTGGACAGTAGTCTGGGCAATCACTGCCCTTTTATAGTTTTTATCATATACAAGCAAAACAGCAGTCATATGTCAATGTGTACAGGGCAGTTCCATGCCCACTTGCATGCTGAATATAAGACATAGGCAATGTTGTGTGTTGGCTATGGGAAATGTATCTAATGTTCAAGCTGTAGATGTAGACTTTGAGCTACCAAATAAGTCCAGTGTGAATGGTGACAGAGTACACTGAGCTCCAGAAACCAGAAACCCAGAACCCTGGCACACAGCCACAGAAACTATCATATGCCATGTTGCACAAGTCAACTCTGCTCCTGAAGATCAGGTCTGCTTTTCTGCTTATGTCTAATAATTCTGTCCCATGCCTTGTTCCTTCATCCTTCATACTTTTAACTGACACTTGACATATCTATTAACTCCTTCTTCCAACCCATTCCATTCTGATTCATTCTGACTTGTTCTGACTTGTTCCCTATCTCTCCAATACTTTGATTTGTATTCCATTCCACTCTGGTACTCTGGTGCCTTCTGTCTTTACTTGTCACCATAGTGTATAAAGCCTTTTTGTTTTCCCACTCAATGGTTGTCATGTGTGTTAAATCTGGTTCCTCGGTTGTCCAGAGTTATTGGAGGTACTGTAGCAGACTTTGGCTTCAACTTATGTGTTGCACCCTTGTCCAAGTTCTGTCCAGTATTTAGTGGAGAAGCAGGGTGATGGTGGAGCAGGGTGATAGAGCAGTGGGAGGTCAGAGGGTCAGAGTGATGACAAGAAGACTAGCTTCAAGTGTTAATGGAGAACTTAGGAGGATAGGAAGAGAAGAGTGATTATAGTCAATGTTTGAACTGCAGAATACATAATACAAGGAGGGTTTATATACTACAGTGATAAGTAAACAGAGGGCACCAGAATACTGGAGTGGGACAGAATGTGAGTTAAAGTAATTGGAGAGATAGGGAACAAGTCAGAAGGGGCCAGAGTGAGTCACAAGGAGTCAAGGTGAGTCAGAATGGAATGATATGGAAGATGGAGTTATCAGATATGTCAAGTGTCTGTCAAAAGTATGAAGGATGAGGAACATGACAAAAACTATAATAGGGCAATGATTGCCCAGACTACTAAGCATTAGCTATGAGTAGTAAGTAGGTATAAAATAGACTCACCTCAGCTGCTGCCTAAGAAGGGCAGATAACGACTGAGGAATCCAAAGTGAAAACTAAGCATATATATGTGGCAGAGTGGGCAGAGAAGCACTTGCTAATAATAATCAGGGAATAGGGACAGGAACGAAAAGGAGATGTGATTAAGCAATGTAAGAAAGTGACAGAGCATCCCTGGAGGCTTGGGAGTGATGAAAACAAGGGATGACGAAGTGTGATAAGAGTCTGTGCAAGTTCCATATGAATTCCAAGCAGATATTGAGACTCCAAGCAGTGCTGCCTGGTGGCAGAGTGGAGGTACAAACTCCAACTTTCCAGAAGTGTGGAGTGTTGGAATACAATTGGTATGTGTACTTGTTATAATAGCTTACATAATCACATGTCCAGTTGGACGAATGTCATAGACTTGACACCTCAGTGACTTACCAGTACACTGAGGTGAGTAGTACATTTGAACTACCCTTATTTATCATACTAACTATCCTGTAGTATTCTACAGGTACTTATCTTTTATATAGTGACTTACCAGTACACTGAGTATTTTACAGAGCATAGGTCCTTTACAAGTTCCTACACAGAGTTGGTGTTCTGGTTCTGGAGTTCGCTGTATTTTGTCAGAACAAGGCACAGAAACAGAAGTATTAGAGATAAGTGGAAAAGTGGAAAAGTGGACTTGCTGGTAAGCAGAAAAGTGGAGTTGGGCTGGAGTAGGCTCTGGAGGAGTGGAGTTGACTTGCACAACACAGGATATGACAAGCACCACTATTGTATAGTTCAGCAATGGAGGAGTGAGCAAGTATAGCATATGGTAGTGTCATTGTAGCTTCAGGTTTTTCAACTCCCAAGGCTTCTGCTAACCAGATGCCATCAGGCTTGGATGATGTATTTGCTGCAGCCACATTGGCCTGTGTAGTCTTCTTCTGGTCTGTGTTGGTCTTCTTTCCTTGTGACTTCCAGCATTTTGGCACTTGACCATGCTTTTTTTTTCTTTTCTTTTGCCACCACCCTCTTCCCAGAAATTTTTCAGTTTTATGGCCTTCCCAACTGCAGTTGCTGCAAGTCTTGGCACACCTCTTTCAGCCTTGTCCTTTCATTCCATGAGCCATGAATGTGACATCATTGTCTTTTGACTTGGATTCTGGACATTTTTGGATGGAAAGACAATCATATTCATCAAGGACTTGGGAGATGAGTTGATACAAGGTAAGTCATTGGTTCAATAGTCTCATGTTTGTAAAGATGGAGGTTAAAATTGGATTGTAGGAGCTGGGGAGTGACATGAAGACCATGTTAAAGTAGTCTTTGTCTGGGACAGGCTCACCCATGCAGGTGAGTTCCTTGCAAAGAGCCATCATCTTGTCAATGTGTGCTCAAGTGGCTCCACCATCTTTGAGCTTGAGCTTGCTGAGCTGGCATTGTTTTTCAATGATAATGGCTATTGACCAGTTCTTGAACTGTTCACAAAGTGCTTCAAAGTATTCAGCACCCATGGTTTTCAAATGAAGATTGGTAAAAAGAGTGTCATGGATGGATGAACCAATGTAATGTTTGACTATACAATCCTTCTCATCCCAGCTTTCATCAGCAAACTAACCCTTGTCCTGACAGAGGCATACAGATGTGCACAGACGCTACAGAAAGGTACCTAGTAATACAGATCTGCACAGACAAATAGTGGCAACAGAACTCAACAATTACCATCTAACCTTGACCCTAAAATTATGAGGATGTTAGGATGCTGATTCCTCCAGGCTATCCAGAGTTGTTGGAGGCGGAGCGGACATTGGCTTCAACTTATGTGTTGCACCCTTGTCCAAGTTCAGTCCAGTATTTACTAAGGGCGGAGATGTGGAGCGGAGGAGCGGAGCGGAGTAGTAAGGTGAGTTGTTGGAGGTCAGAGGT